>AWOL01S0138462.1:0-10781 GCA_000715115.1 Nicotiana otophora
TTCGTACGCTTAATTCTTAAAATGGTAAAAAGATAACCTTATTTTCTTGTGAGAAAATAATTTTTATCTTTTCAATAAAGAAAATCTCATTAACTTTCTCATATTATGTGTATAATTTAAAGTATATTTGAAAGTAGTAATATTAATAACTATATAAAATCATATTTTTCAAACCTTTTTTTTACAAGAATGTTCCATTCAAAATATCATATCAAATGTATATAACGGTATCAAGGTTGCTAAACTTACGGGGTCTTACAATAACATAGTCACAAATCCTTTACAATCTCACGAATGGTCTTAATCCCTCCAAGCTCATATGGATTACTATGACTCATCCTAATATGGAAGTACGAGATGTAACATTATCAATCTCTCGATTGACCCAATTTTTTGCTAGTCAAGTTTTCCTAGACTAAGTCTTTCTTTCTCAATTAGAGACCAAGTCAAAAAGGCATGCAATAATATTTGCAACCATTAATTGTTCAAATAAAAGCAAGAACAAGACTAGATAATCAACATCCACCATAAATAAGCAATAAATCAAATACCCATTAAGTTTACACAGTAGGATTGGGTCACAACCCTAGTAAACATCTAGCTACTCATGCTTAAACTAGAAGAAAAAGAAGAATAAGTGATAATTAAACCCATATTAATAATTAAAATGATAAAATCAATATTCAAAAAGCTCAAAATAGCAAAAACTACTAAAAAGAACAAAAGAAAAAGTCTAGAGTGGCCACTGATGTCAAAAGTTGACCTAAAAACATAAAACTCTTCTATTTATATAGTGTTGGAATTTTCAGACAAAAATGCCCTTTCAGAGATTCTGCGACCGCACAATTCCATGTGCGGTCTGCACTTTGCTTCAGCCTGGCAGGAATGGAAACCTGCGGCCGCATAATTCTGAATTGCGACCGCACTTCTCTCTTTCTGCGGTTAGTACATTTCTGAGTGCGGCCGCAAATTGTTCTTCTGCGGACCGCACAAATATAAATGCGGTCGCGTAGTTGTTCCTCTGCGGTCGTACAATAATTGTGCGGCCCGCACTTCGGTTGAACTTGAGATGCAAGTTCTATGAACGTTTTCTCTTACCCAGGTTCTGTGGCTGCACATGTCATGTGTGGACCTCACTTTGCACTTGTCTCTAATAGGAGTTTCTACAAAATCTGCGGCCGCAGATGAAAATCTGCGGTCCGCACTTCTGAGCTTTTGTGCCTGTTTGTATACTTGAGTTCAGATCACTCCTTTTTGAGTTGGATTTCATCTTGGGGACTCATTTTCCATTATTCCTGCAATTAAGCATATTTCATCAGTTTTCGGGAACACAATTAAATACTTTTGGACTAAAACAAAAAAGGTGCTAATAAGTAGTCAAAATCCCCATTTATCAACTCACCCAAACTTAAGATTTTGCTTGTCATCAAGCAAATAAGGTAATTTCCACCTCCACAAGTTAAGATCTATTCCAGCTAATCAAAGTTGCTTCAATCACGTATCAATTGGGACGAACAATTACCCATAACACTTATGAATTATTAACAAGGCAATGGGTTGAACTTTTAAGCACAAATAGTTCTAATGTGACACTTGAGCATCAAGAGTTAACTTCATTCATCAAGGAAGCTCGCTCTTTCATGTAGGTCATTGTGGATCCCAAAATCCTCTTCTCTACTCTCCCTTTGCATATCCCACTTAAGAATGTAGCACTCAATTCAAAGATTTGTGAAAGGTTCGCTCATATCTCTCAAAAGAATGTCACAAGTAGGACTTTAAGTACCATAGGCTTGCCCCTCATGTAAATCACCACTAATGTAAGCTCACTTGGCTTGAAATCACATAGGGATTTTCTCGGAATGCAATGAAGGCTTTTGGACTATGGTTAGATATGCTATGATAGAACGGGTTCATCTTTCCGTAAGCACTCCATTTTTTTTATCGGCTCATGCTTGGCCAACTCTTTGAGGCATTTTCTTTTCCATAGAGGGATTAGAGAGACTTAGCATCACTCTTTCTTGGTTATGATATTCATTTTCTCCTGCTTTGCGTTCTCCATGATTTGCATCATTACTTTTCTTTGAATCCCTTCAACTCTTCAACTTATTCACTTTATTTTTGCACTTTTCTTTTTGTTCTTTCTTTCTTTTTCTTGCCTTTCCTTCTCTTCATTTCTTTTCTCTTTTTTTGCCTTTATGCCTATTTCAAACTCCTCGTCTCTCCCCCAAACTTACATTTTTAGCCAATTATTTCACAAGAGTATTAAGGAAAGCTCGGGTGCCAAGAGAGAGTCACGACAGAACGGGTAAAGTCTTGTAACATGATTATCAAATAAGAAAGGTTTTAGGATCAAATGGGTTGACGATGGATAATAACATTGGTGGGCCATGGAAAATTTCAGGCAAGACAAAAAGAGCCTACAATTGCTTCTCAAGCCAAGCAAAACTTAAAATTTCGCCTAGAGACACATTCGGGGAAAGTTCTAGACTATTCACACGGGTACTTGGACTTGCAACAAAAACATCTCACCTCTCACGCAGCGGGGTTGTTAAAGAGGATAGAGTCGAGGACCCACAACGACCATATTCAAGATTGAAAATCACTATGGTTCGACTAAACCATTTGATGATTGCCTAAGTCAACACAAGAGTCACAAGGTCACTAACTAGAGCTATATCTTTCCAAAAATCTTGTTTTTAACCATAAGCATGTAGTTAAGTGTGTTGGTACCAAGTGAAGCGTATTTTACTCTTCGATCCTGACTCAATTATGTCTTTTATTCATTATTACTACTATTCTTACCTAAACAGTAAAAACAGACTCAATCCCTTAAGAAGGTTGTCACGCCATCCATCGTTGGGAAGAGTCACCCAGTTCACACAAAAATGTCCTTTGGAAAGAACCGTGGCATTAAGAAAACCAAAGGCTTATTGTTCACTAAAACATAAAAAGAAGCTACAAAATTAAAAATAAGCTATTAGATTAAACATAGACTAATAAGAAAACATAATAAAGAAGCTAAAAAAACAAACTACTGAAAGCATAACGAATATAAATAATGAATGAGGAAAAGAGAGAATATATATACATAATAAAGAGAAAGAAGAAAATATTGTCGGTTATTACAAACCAAATGTCTAAAGTCATTCAAATAGCAAATAAACTCCAACCCCTCGAATAAGAATAAGAATTGTCCCCAATGCTTAACAAAACAAGAATAAAGAAGGGTAAGAGTGAAAAGGACTCCCTATGTGGCCTTGAACATATCTATGTCCATAGCAGTGTCAACGCCCTCAGTCTCCTCTAACTGGATCTCATCATCATTGGCTCTGGGAGTAACTAGATTAGTGAACATCTGGCGTACTGCCTCAACAATGTCGGCAGCCAGGTCTGGCTCCTCAGACTCTCCAACTAGTGCCACTGGAACATATGGTGCTGCTGGATCTGTTGGTGCTGCTGGGTCTGACCTTCTGAGCAAATCGAATGGAATATCACCAACTACTGCTATCTTGGTCACCTCTCTCCTCAACCTGTCAACTAATTTCTTGGACGCTTGGGATTTCCTCAATTTCTTTACCTACTTCCCCAGCTCCTCAATCACTACTCCATATGCTACCAAGGTGTTCATGATGGTGGTTTAGTTTTCAAAGATCTTCTTCAATGTATCCTCGACTGTCGGAGGAACCTGGGGTGCCAGAGTGGATGACTATGCTGCAACAACACTAGATATGTCAGTTAGCTTTGCAGTGGCTATCTGCATCCCGTTGTTGAGGCTCGCCAGTGTTTGGGTGACTCACAACGCCGATAGTGAATGAGTGGGCATGGGCACCGTCTTCAAAACCGATGTGGAACTTGTAATAGGTGCTGCTGAAGGGCCTGAAGAAGGAGGTAGAGGCATAGCAGATGCACTATCTGGAGGCTCTGCTGAAGTAGATGACACGTCAACNTTGAAGTAGATGACACGTCAATTATCTCAACAGCTACCCCGAAGGGCTTGTCAGACTGGCCCGCAGTAGTATGGGCTGACCCTTCTTTTTTGAGTTTCCACCATCCATCAAAGAATACCATGAGAAAGACTTCTTCGCCAACACATAAGTGTCAAAATCCCTTGGCTCCACCCCACATCTGTAAGGTACTCAACGATAGTGTTAGGATACGGGTAGGAGGTGTCACCTTGCCCGACGACCACAGACATGTTGGCCAATATCACGTCACCCACATTGATCGGGTACCCGGCCATAATAGAGGCAACTAACACTGCCCGTGGAATTGGAAGATTTGTCTCATTTCGGCACGGGTCTAGTCTGCTACATACAAATGTCTGCCATTCCTTTGCCTCAAAATTTAGTGTGTTCCGCTGAATAGGAACCCCTGCTGTGATACATGCTGGAGGTGGCCCCAGAGCTGCAAGAATCTCAGCTAGCCACGGGCGAGCTGCATCTCCCGGTGCAAACCTTTCCAGGTATTGTACAGGCTCCACATCCTCAAACCCTAAATAAGCGTTCAGGGTGCTCTGGTCGAATCTCACCTTCAGATTTCTCACTTTGTTACCTTGGTACCTTTCTTTATATGCGCCACATTGGCATAAAATTCCCAGACTATGTATTCCTTGGCATCTATCACACTCTGGGTGAACCACATCCACCCCTTTCGCTCTCGGAACTATCTCAACACTGTTGGTTTGTATTTATCAAGGTATTTCAAATTGAACTGATGCTCAAGAGTGAGCGATCTTGCCGGCCACCACTCTCGAAAGCTTGTGAAAGCAGCCAGACTAACAAACTTATCTTCCCAAATCTCTTTCTTCTTCGACCTATCAAGGCTGGCTACTCTTGTAGCACCCCCTCGACCATCATCCAGGAGATCATCAACATCTACTGTGGTAACAGGTGCATCGGGGGCATGCGTGGATGGGGGCTCCGAAGCCTGACTGTTACCTCCCAAACCCTCAGAAGTACTCTCAAAGGAGGTAGGATCATCTCTAAGTTGGTATCTGCCTTGAGGCTGCAGTGGCTGTGATTGCGCAATAGGCTGTGATTGCACTGATTCGCCCTCTGATGCTTCCCTAGATGGTGCATATGAACTAGATTCAGAGGGCTCGAGCTATCTTCGTCGGCCTAATGTGTCTTTCTTACTGATTACTCTTTGGAGGGCGAAGGGTAAATTGCTTTTGCGTCTGCCTATGGAAGGTTCACCCCTTCCCTTTGATGTATCACCACGACCACGTGATCTAACCATCTTCTATAACAAACAACAGCAGGAGTCAGTTCTAATTCAATTGCAGATAAACAGAAAGTCATAGTACAAAACATGTTTTAGGGTGGGGAAGTATGGTCCGCACAATTGCAAGTGCGGTCGCAGGTCTAGTTGTGCGGACCACACAACTTTAAAGTGCGTCCGCATCAATGAAACTGCGGTCCGCATAATTTTGAGTGCGACCGCAGAATTGAAGTGCAGTCCGCACACTTGCAAGTGCGGCCGCACATGAAGCTTTCCAAAAGTGCCAACTCTCTGATGATAGATATTGGCCTGATATGAGGCCGCGCACACTTTTCTGCGACCGCGATGAAATTACTACGGTCCACACAATTTTAAGTGCGCTCCGCATAATCTTTCCTCACCAACTGCCCTAATCTATACTTCGGTGGAGCGTACAATTCCTTGTGTGACCGCACATATCAAAATTCAATTGGGCAGAGTCATGTAGGTTTTTGATTTATGTAGAAATTGGACATGGTGATAGTAACTAAACATGATAATCAAACTACCCACTCCCCAAAAAGCAAGTAAGAGTTAACCCACATAATTTAAGCCCCACATGTATATAAAATTGACAAATGGTCTAAACTAACTAACAAATTGTAAATAAAACTAAGAAAATTGAAGAATCCTAGAAATGATTTGAACATTCCAGTGATGAAGTAGTACTAAGAAATTATCACAGATGCATAATTAGGTGGTAGGTGATTGAATCAGATGTGTGAAAAAGTTTGGCCTTTTTTTATTTCTCAGAGAATGGAAAGTTTAAACAATAGCCTTAGGGTTACTATTTATACACAATGGGTCTAGCTAAGGAATCAAGAGATGAGTGCGGCCGTAGAATTCCTTCTGTAGTCCGCACTATGTTACCTGGTGTTCCACTTCCTTTTGATGATATGTGGTCCGCAGATTTAGCTGTACGGCCGCAAATTTAGCTGTGTGACCGCAGATTTAGATGTGCGGTCATAGATTTTGGTATAGATCACAGAATTCGTTGTACGACCGTACTTTGGCTGTTTATCTGCCAAACAAACTTCAAAGAGTTTGCATTTTTCCATCTCAAGTTGTGCGGTCCGCACCGGAATTGTGCGACTGTATTTTCCTTCTGCTGTAGCGTCCGAAATTGTGCGGTGCACACTTTGTTCATACTTAGCCAATGTTTCTGAGCACAGTTCCTGTAAAGCACACACCTTGCTGCAACACACTTCAAATTCAGTTAGCACAAATTAAGACCTATCTAAAGAAGAAGAAAAGAAAAAAGAAAAGGAAACACGGGTTGCCTCCCAAGAAGCGCCTGATTTAACTTCGCGGCACGACGCAGAATACCATCACTTCAAAGGAATCACTGCTACCATGTGGCCATCATCAGCTTGTCCCAATTAATGCTTCACCCGGTGACCATTGACTCAGAATACCTCATCATTTTTGTTCTTCAAGTCCAATGCACCAAAAGGTATCATACCCATAATTTCAAAGGGACCACTCTATTTGGATTTCGCATTTCCAGGAAACATCTTCAATCGTGACTTGAACAACAAAACAAGATCGCCCATCTTGAACTCCCTGTTTCAGATGTATTTGTCATGAAGGTACTTCATTCTTTCTTTGTACAAGGACGAACTTGCATATACATGGTACCGAAATTCATCTAATTCATTCAAATGTGCAACCCGTAAGTTAGTAGTTGCATCCTAATCAAGATTTAACTTCTTTAAAGCCCACATGGCCTTATGCTTGAGNACATGGACTTATGCTCGAGTTCTACCAGAAGGTAACAAGCTTTGCCAAACACCAACCGGTATGGAGACATCCTGATAGGAGTTTGCAAGCAGTCCGATATGCCCATAGTGCATCATCAAGCTTATTTGACCAATCCGTCTGGTTAGCATTCACTGTTTTGGACAAAATACTCTTTCTCTCCCGGTTGGAGACTTCCACTTGACCGCTAGATTGAGGATGATAGGGAGTCGTAACTTTATGAGTGACACCATACTTGCTAAGCAAGGTATCAAAAGCTTTGTTGCAAAAATGTGACCCCCTATCGCTTATGATAACCCGCGGAGTACCAAATCATTTGAAGATGTTCTTATTCAAAAATGTCACCACACTTCTTGCTTAATTGTTGGGTAGAGCAACAGCCTCAAGCCATTTAGACACATAATCAACCACGACCAAGATGTAGTTCCACAAGAACTCACAAAAGGTCCCATAAAGTCAATACCCCACACATCGAAAATATCAATCTCCAAAATAGTGGTGAGGGGCATTTCAGTTTTCTTTGAGATTCCACCGGCCCTTTGACATTCATCACAACACTTGACTAGATCGCTTGCATCCTTGTAAAGAGTAGGCCAATAGAAACCACAACTTAGCATTTTGGTCGTCGTTCTTGNCACATGGCCTTATGCTTGAGTTCCACCGGGAGGTAACAAGCTTTGCCAAACACCAACCGGTATGGAGACATCCTGATAGGAGTTTGAAAGCAGTCCGATACGCCCATAGTGCATCATCGAGCTTATTTGACCAATCCGTCTGGTTAGCATTCACTGTTTTGGACAAAATACTCTTTATGTCCCGGTTGGAGACTTCCACTTGACCGCTAGATTGAGGATGATAGGAAGTCGTAACTTTATGAGTGACACCATACTTGCTAAGCAAGGTGTCAAAAGCTTTGTTGCAAAAGTGTGACCCCCTATCGCTTATGATAACCCGCGGAGTACCAAATATTTTGAAGATGTTCTTATTCAAAAATGTCACCACACTTCTTGCTTAATTGTTGGGTAAAGCAACGGCCTCAAGCCATTTAGACACATAATCAACCACGACCAAGATGTAGTTCCACAAGAACTCACAAAGGGTCCCATAAAGTCAATACCCCACACATCGCAAATATCAATCTCCAAAATAGTGGTGAGGGGCATTTTAGTTTTCTTTGAGATTCCACCGGCCCTTTGACATTCATCACAACACTTGACTAGATCACTTGCATCCTTGTAAAGAGTAGGCCAATAGAAACCACAACTTAGCATTTTGGTCGTCGTTCTTGCTCCAGCATGGTGACCACCATACGGCGAAGAATGACAAGCCCCAAGAATTTCAACTTGTTCCTCCTTCGGTACACATCTTCTAATCACTCCATTCGTACAAATTTGGAAAAGGTATGGTTCATCCCAATAATAGTATTGACAATCCCGTTTGAGCTTCTTCCTTTGGTTTGAAGAGAACTCATCTGGGGTGACACCACTTATGAGAAAATTTGCTAGATCCGTAAACCATGGCACTTCTTTCATTGAAATAGATAAGAGTTGCTCATCGGGGAAGGAGTCATTGATTTCAAGGCCATCATGCGGCCTCCCCTCCCCTCATCTTCCAAACGAGACAAGTTGTCCGCTACTTGGTTTTTACTTCCTTTTTGGTATTGGATGTCTATATCAAACTCTTGCAACAAAAACACCCATCTTATCAACCAGGCTTTGGAATCTTTCTTGCTCATAAGGTAACAAAAAATCGCATGATCCGTGTGGACAATTACTTTTGCACCAATAGCAAACACAATGGATGAAAGATCTTGTTGATACGTTGCCCCAAAACTGCTCCAACCACTACATCACTAGCATTACACATGAGCTCAAAATGAATGCTCTAATTAGGAGCGGTGATAATGAGAGTAGTTGTCAACTTGAACTTGAGCAATTCAAATGCTCTCATGCAATCATCATTGAAGTGCAATTTAGCATCTTTCTCCAAAAGCTTGCACAAGGGGTTCACCACTTTGGAAAAATCATTTATGAAACATATGTAGAAACCCGCATGACCTAAGAAACTTCTCACGCCCTTCACAGATGTTGGAGGTGGAAGTTTAGAAATCACTTATATTTTTGCTTTGTCGACCTCTATTCCCTTCTTTGAAATCTTGTGGCCAAGTACAATACCCTCCTCGACCATGAAATGGCATTTCTCCTAATTGAATACCAAGTTTGTTTCTTCATACCTTGCTAATACCTTATCCAAATTTTCCAAGCAATCATTAAAGGAATCCCCGACTACCGAAAAGTCATCCATGAAGACTTCAAGGTAGTCCTCTACCATATCCGTAAAGATCGCTATCATACACCATTGAAATATTGTCGGTGCATTGCATAAGCCAAATGGCATCCGCTTGAAAGTGAAAGTGCCATAGGAACAANCTTGACAATCCCGTTTAAGCTTCTTCCTTTAGTTTGAAGAGAACTCATCTGGGATGACACCACTTATGAGAAAATTTGCTAGATCCGTAAACCATGGTACTTCTTTCATTGAAATGGATAAGAGTTGCTCATCGGGGAAGGAGTCATTGATTTCAAGGCCATCATGCGGCCTCCCCTCCCCTCCTCTTCCAAAAGAGACAAGTTGTCCGCTACTTGGTTTTTACTTCCTTTTTGGTATTGGATGTCTATATCAAACTCTTGCAACAAAAACACCCATCTTATCAACCAGGCTTTGGAATCTTTCTTGCTCATAAGGTAACAAAAGACCGCATGATCCGTGTGGACAATTACTTTTGCACCAATCAAGTACGGGAGGAACTTCTCAACAGCAAACACAATGGATGAAAGATCTTGTTGATACGTTGCCCCAAAACTGCTCCAACCGCTACATCACTAGCATCACACATGAGCTCAAAATGAATGCTCTAATTAGGAGCGGTGATAATGGGAGTAGTTGTCAACTTGAACTTGAGAAATTCAAATGCTCTCATGCAATCATCATTGAAGTGAAATTTAGCATCTTTCTCCAAAAGCTTGCACAAGGGGTTCACCACTTTGGAAAAATCATTTATGAAACGTATGTAGAAACCCGCATGACCCAAGAAACTTCTCACGCCCTTCACAGATGTTGGAGGTGAAAGTTTAGAAATCACTTATATTTTCGCTTTGTCGACCTCTATTCCCTTCTTTGAAATCTTGTGGCCAAGTACAATACCCTCCTCGACCATGAAATGGCATTTCTCCTAATTGAATACCAAGTTTGTTTCTTCATACCTTGCTAATACCTTATCCAAATTTTCCAAGCAATCATTAAAGGAATCCCCGACTACCGAAAAGTCATCCATGAAGACTTCAAGGTAGTCCTCTACCATATCCGTAAAGATCGCTATCATACACCATTGAAATGTTGTCGGTGCATTGCTTAAGCCAAATGGCATCCGCTTGAAAGTGAAAGTGCCATAGGAACAAGTGAAAGTTATTTTTGTTTTATCTTCTAGGGCAATAAGGATTTGATTGTAGCTCGAATATCCATCTAGAAAGCAATAGAATGCCCGGCCGGCCAACCAATCAAGCATTTGGTCAAGAAAGGGTAATGGGAAATGGTCTTTCCTTGTGACTTTATTTAGCTTATGATACTCCATACACACTCTCTATCAAGTCACTGTTCTTGTTGGAATCAACTTATTCTTATCATTGGTGACCACAATTATGCCCCCTTCTTCGGAACACATTGCACCGGAGAAGTCCATGAACTGTCAGAAATGGGGTAGACAA
>AWOL01S0138475.1:0-11239 GCA_000715115.1 Nicotiana otophora
ACACTATTATTTCATTAAAACATCCATGTAAGAATACATATATTTTCTCAACTTCTAATTTTCCTAATCTCATGTAAAGAGTATAAATTTTCGTACATTTAATTCTTAAAATGGTAAAAAGTTAATATCCTTTTCTTGTGAAAAAACTAATTTCTATCTTTACAATGAAAAAAATCTCATAATTTCTCATATTATGTATATAATTTAAAGCATGTTCAAAAGTAGTAATATTAATAACTATATAAAATCATATTTTTGAAACCTTCTTTTACACAAATGTTCCATTAAAAATACCATAACAAATGTATATAATGGTATCAAGGTTGTTAAACTTACCGGGTCTTACAAAAACATAATCACAAATCCTTTATAACTCGTGAATGGTCTTAATCCCTTCAAGCTCATATGGATTACTTTCTAAGAGAGCACGGTACAATCTTTCTCAAGAATATCATACGGAATTTTCCCTACTTCGATCCGCCGCTATAATTGTCAAAATTGATGTATGTGGGAGGGATTGTCAAGAGAATCAGCTTAGGTATGTTAAGGCTATCCCTTGTTCTTTTAGGATGATCTATACGACATGAACGAAACGAGCTAATGCACAACTTCCATAAATGACTCTATTCATAGAAGTATTAGAGATGCCTATGTGCTGGAATTCCCATGAGGCATAATGGTCCTGTGACACTCCGAAAGATTTTATTGATGTACTTATCATGCATTGCATTCATTTACATTGACCTATGACCAGATGGCGTTATATACGCGTATATATGTATAATATATTAAAATGGGATATAGGAAAAGGTTACGGCGTTATATACGCACCACCACCAGATCAGCTGGTATATGTTGATGATTTGCCCACGGTGGCCGAGATGATATGATGGGATGCCCTCAGAGGCTTAATAATGTTATGAACGCATGTACCCATGCATGGTATGACATTTATATGCATATGCATGACATTATAATATTAAATGATTCACAGAGCTATTCAAATATACATGTTGAGTCTTTTACTCCATATTTCTCTCATGTATATTGTTTACTGATTTTGATTCCTTACATACTCAGTACATTATTTGTACTGATGTCCCTTTTGCCTGGGGACGCTGCATTTCATTCCCATAGGTCCCGATAGACAGGTTGAGAGTCCTCCAAGTAGGGGATCAGCTCAGCGGAAGATGTTTGTGCACTCTATTTGCTCTGGAGTTTCTTATTTGGTTGGTATGATTTAGACATGTATCGATTAGTATGTCAGGGTCCTATCCAGGCCTTATGACGTTTATGTACTCTTAGAGGCTTGTAGACACATGTCATGTATATGAAAGATTGTACGCCCTTGTCAGCCTATGTTCAGTGTACGAGTGATTATTTTGGCATTATAGTCCTGTACGTCATATGTGTAAGTCAGTATATCAGGGTTGGGTCGTTTTATGTTAACTGTTCTCTCATGTTTTATTTTTGTTACCTCATACGGACCTTCTGGCCCATTTACCCATGTTGATGTAATGAGAAAGACATATTACGTTGGTACTCGATTGAATAAGGGTACCGGGTGCCCGTCGCGGCCCATCGGTTTGGGTCATGACAAAAGTGGTATCAGAGCAGCTCTGTCCTAGGGAGTCTACAAGCCGTGTCTAGTAGAGTCTTGCTTATGGGTGTGTTGTGCACCACACTTATAAGCAGGAGGCTATAGGGCATTTAAGACTGTCACTCTTTCTTTTTACTGTAGATTGTGTGGTAGAGCTCAGTTGTAAGAACTCAATTTCCTATACTCTATGTTATTCATAATACGACAATGCCTACATCCAAAAACATGGTTGGTAAGAGATATAGCTGTGGAAGAGTTGAGTCATAGGAACTCGATTTTTCATGATGATTATAATGAGTAAATGTGAAGTTTTAAGTAGAACATGTGTGCAAGCTTCTTGATAAGGAACCTTAATGTAAGAATATCTACCTATATGGTGAAAAGCAATGAGAGATTCAGGAGGTAGATATAAGTTTCAACAAATAAAAGACGCAAGGTGAAAAAGGGTACGAGGTACCCAGCTGATGAAGATTATCAGTATTTACAATTCAGGCTGAGCAATATAAGCCTTTTGAGTTACCTTCAACTATAACAGAGGTATGTACAATTGGCCACACCGATCTCAATTATGCCCTATGGGAGCTAGCAGAAGTAGTATAAGAGCAGGCAGGATATCAGGATCTAGCTGGGGTTAGGGTAACCCAAAATGGTGAATGGATTTTTTGCGTTAGTTAACATTTCTGAAGGATATTGCAAATGTTCTAATAGATCTCTTTGTGAGACACTCAGATGATGCACTCTAGAATAGTACAGCTGAATATGAATACTAGAATGTTCAAAGATAGGCACTGGAATCCTGAAGGGATAAATATTACCTTAGTATGGCTCCTGTCCCTAGTAAAGAGAGAATGTTAGGCAACCCGAAGAGCCAATGGATGGAGCAAGGAGAGCTAAAAGAAAAAGAATGCCTTGTTCGAGTTTTCAGAATAAAATGATAGACATAAATATTAGCAGGGAAATAAGAAAAGAGATAATGAAGCATTATGAGTAAGATGTGATACATGGATGACAACGGTAGATCAAAAAGATGACAGTATTACAGAGTCTATAGTCAAGTGAAGGAAAAGACGAGAGGTGACTAGCCTTGAGACAACAAAAGAGTATAGGCCATAATGTCATATCCTCATTTCAAGAAATAAGTTTGTAACTCCAACGTGGTTACCTAAAGGAAACAATAGATCCCAGAGTAATAAGAAATCAGCATGGATTGATGAACAAGATAAACTAAACATGAACTAGGGACTGAGTAATAGTCAACATCATGAGAATTTCAGAGATTGCGTCCCGACGATAATAGAATGGACGACAGAGGAATACCCTTTAAAGGTCATTCAGGAAGACGATTCCCTAAAGCAAACAAGGTGAGTAAAGTTAAGCTTAAGGGACTATATGTTCCAGTTACACTAAGTGTCACCCTCGCGAGTGAGAAATTTCGTTATCCTTGGTACAGAAGGATCACCGCCAGGTGAGTAAGGATCACTGATGATGTGAAAATATGCCAAAGATGAAAAGGTAAAACATCTATACGTAGATCATCATAGCACTAAATCTTAGTGCTCCCCTAAAGGGGGGAATATTCTGTGATGTGGCATTAAGTCAGAATTAAGTGATTCTCGTAACTATGGAATGGTAAAGGAAGAATGAAATAAAAATGAGAAAGGGGTGAGATTGTACTCATTCAAATCCTACAGATATGCTATGATTCCAGAACATTATGCAAACATGATGTCAAGGAGAGGAAGTAACGATTCATGCCCGAGATGTTATTAATAGATAAGGAGCAAGTACGAGATGCAAGTTAAGACAAAGTAAATAACTGAAGAAAGATTACGTGTAATATTAATATGGGAATGGACCAACGAGCAATTAGTAGTTGATTCAGGAAGAGTCTAGTTATGGCTAGAAAAGAGGTTACAGACAAATCAACAGATCGTGCAAGATAAACATAGTGAACCCCAACATGAGAATTCAGTCTCACAGATACGACATCGTGACCCTTGAGAAATATTCAGACAAGAGTTAGGGTAGTTAAAGGTACCGTATTAATGTTATGGAAATAAAAGATAATCTCACTGGGAAGACAGTCAAAACTTCAATTCAGGAGCAACCCTACAAGCATAAGGGTGTGGAAATAAGTAACTACGGATAATTATAGGCGAGGAAGAACATCAAAAATTCCGTCAAGTATACGATGTGATAAGCTTGTAACTTTACAAGACCCAGAAGGTCTCCCTAAATACTACAACGAAAGACTATCTGAGGAAATAAGGAAGAAGGCTCCAACCTAAGCACAGTGACCAAAATAGGAAACGGGCTTGTAACAACAGTCTCACAACAATGATGTATACACTCCATGAGGAAGTGGCACCTAGCGTGGCTAATGAGCGGGAAATGAAACCAAAAGTAATATTCCAGACCATATGAATGGAAAACATTCTGACATGCATGGGAACTAAGATAAGCTAAGTATGCGCGCAACAAGGGGGCAGAAAGACCAGGAGAAGTAATTGCTTACGTTTAAAGAAAGCTGAGATGGAACAAAATTAATTATTCGATCAATGATCCAGAGTTAGTTACGTTATGAACGTATTCAAGATTTTGGAGTATTATCCATGCAGCATGTATGTTGACAATCATACAGTTGTAGAAGACTCTAATATAAGTTAAAAGAATGAATTGAGTCCAAGTCTTAGACAAAGGATTGAATTGTTAGAAGATTGTATGGATATTCCATAGCGTCCATGAAGGGCTAAAGTAATTACTAATACCATGAGTCGCAGATCGGAAGATAGCTTAAGCCTACATGAAGGATGATTAGAAGGAAGAGGAAACTAAAGAGTTACATCAAGTAAGTAAATTAGTAGTCTGGTTATTGGACCCAGAAAATTATAGAAATCAAGATTGAGAACATAGTGGAACCACTCTTAATATCAGAGGTGCAAGAGATATAGTACAGCAACCATATTCTATAACGGCTCTATGATAATGCCATTTAGAAGAGTACCGGCCTCATAAGAAGTCAGTATGAAGCTCCCACCGGATTGTGTATGCACCTGAGGTGCAAGTGTTATAATAGAGCTTCAAGTCGTGGATGTAAATTATACCTATATGGAAGGGAGGTCATGAAAGAGATAGAAGATGTGATGCAAGATTTTAATTTAAGTAAAGTAAAGATGAACAATGTAAGAGATACTCAGATGCAGAAGGTTGTGAATAATCCATACTGCAGATAGAAGGCTAGAAGTGCTGGGATTCAATATCCAGGAATGGTAGTGGCGTCGTCAGTGGCATATCTTCCAGCCTATGGTTTCTAGGTACCAAGAGGCCTAGTTAAGAGGTTGATGTCCCGCTTAATGTTCCAGAATAACACAAGGAAATCTATGGTGCAAGCAAGTTGAAGGAAGGTTGTGAATAATATAAATAGATATGTGTAGGTTGCAAGTTAAAGTATGGTAAAGCGACAAGGTTTTAGAAAGACAGGAGTAAGGATAAGAAGGGGCAAATGAGAAGGTGATGAAAATGGATAAGTCCTCGGGATTAAGCCAGTGAAAATAAGCGAGATGATGGTTTCTCTAAGTTATAGAAAACCCAGTATAGCCTGAATGAACTCAAAGGAGTCTAAGACTAGTAGCATTTAGAAAACATGGAATGCTTCCCTAGTAGTTGAATGAGGGGTGTGATTGCGATAGATAAAGGATGAACATGCATGATTTTTTCCCTGGTAGTAGAATGAGCATTTTTCAAACTAAAAGGTATGACTTTCCACTGAAAATGGTGATTGGGAATGCAAAAACTAGTTTTTTCCCAATCATTCAGGTGGATTCACAATGTCAAATGCATGATTTGAGATCAAACCTAAAAAAATATTTCTCTTTGGTTAGTTGGGAGAAAAGGATATGCTTATTTGTCACGGGAAAGCTGTCATAAAAAACATTGATTGAGTGGTTGCTAATTAATTCCCAATCTCAATTTACCTCTTGTTTGCTCGGCTCTTTTGTTGACATAAAATGCTTCGCATACCCATTATGAATTTGATGGCTCGATGAGATCTAAATCCACTAGCTCCTGACACTCCTTTTTTGCAAGCTGAAGGTGGTCGGGATTCATACCAAAGTGACTTGCCTTTGTAGAATTGACATTCTGATTTTTCTTTAAAGCTAGCTTGATGAATAACTCTTCATTTTTCCATAATGGATTGTCACATTTGGTTAAGAATTCAGTGTGAGATGATACAGAGAAGTGTTCTGTGATTTGTGAATGCTATCCCATTGGCTTTGATCTGGAGTTTGTCCTGAAAAACCATGTAAATGTCAAAATCAATAACCAAATCCTTACCTGGAACATGTGACATAATCAATTCTGTCTTGTACTTCAGTCCTGGGAAGAATTATATGGTGATCGAGTGTTCGGTAATAACGTTTGTGGTCAGAATTCCATTAGCGGTGGTGTCGAAATTCTTGAAGGACGACACCCAATACTCATCTGGAACGACTGTATAATAATGTGTGAGGAGTATGCTCCCGTGTCAAATAAAAGCTATGACATGTGTTGGTTTGTCCCAGTTGGATGCATATACTTTGAATTCTATTTGAGGGATCACATGTTGTGGATCTCTTCCCATGTGTTGGTTTGTACCACTTTGATGCATAGACTTTTATTTATGCTTGCGAGATTACCATGATGCTATGGATCTCTTCTTTCACCTTCGCCTTTGGTAATGAAATTTAGTAATGATCATCACAATATTCCTCATAAATATCCAAGGAAAATGGCGTCTCTTCTGTGGGCTCATCTTCAAGTGAGAAAACAAATTCAACATAGTCATCATCACTAAAATGAATGCTTGTGTGTTCTGTAATTTCAAAGAGAATTCTAATAGTCTGTTTGGACTGCGGGCAGTTTCAGGCAAAATTTCGTATTTTGTTACAAATAAAGCATGCTCTATTTCTCCTTGCACTGCCCGACCTTCACCTTTTGAAGTATTTTATTTTTCTTATGAACCTAGACACGTCTCCTTAGAATTTAGGCAACCCAAATCTTTTGAACTTCTTCTTTGGCACCTGGCATGAGCAATGTTTCTTTTCTGTGATTAAAATCTGACCTAGCGCAAGCTCTATAAATTTCTGGATCATTCTTCATTAAATTCTGACCCAGTGCAATAGTATTTGGATGGCATAGAACTTGGGAAAATTTATAGATTGACATAGGTAGGCAGATTAATCATTACACTTTGATTTTATGGTAACTTTGTATGGGTTAAAGTGGCTAAAAAGTAAAAAACTTGTGCAGATTTTTTTGTTTTTTCATAGTAATTTCTCATGGGGTAGAGTGGTGAAAATGATAAAAAAGGTGTGCATACTTTTATTTCTTCAAATGGGTACTTACCTAGGGGGTTAAGAGGTGAAAATTATTTTAGACACTTGTGCAGTATTTAGTATAGAAAAAAAGGGGATTATGGAAGGGAAGTTGGCTAAAAAGGTTTAGAAGACTTATGCAAATTATTTCTTGGCTCAAGATTATGCATTATGGTTGTCTTTTAACCCTTCTAGCCTTCACTTTTCAGCTTTTGTGATATATCTCTTTGCATGCGAATGATTTTCTGGTATATTTCCTGTTCTTTTAACGTTTTTCTTCAGCGACGAAGTACGGATATTCCCCATTTAAATTGATCTTAGCAATTTTTCTGCATAAATGTCATAGGTGTCTGGTGAGTCTTCAAGCATTTCGTTTTATCCCATAAATGATGTCTTAACATTTTTTCAATAGAGGTGGGTGGATGAATAATTTAAACTTCCTTCATCTCATGGCCATATCTCCTCCCGAAGGCTCTTATTTTGCTGAAAAATGAGCCTATGAGCTCCAACGTGCTCCTTTTCCATTGCTATGATTGTGACTGGGTAATGAAACCAAAAGGACATCGTAGGCATCATCTTTATAGTTCTTTTTTATCACACTAAATGGCGCGTGGAACATAAATATTTTGACTCCACAAGAATGAAAATGATGAACCTAATATTTTTGAGGTTTGAACCACAATAAAAATATTTTAGAAAAGGTTCGAGATTGTCAAAATCACGGAAGTTGAATTCCATGAGATTGTGGTATTGATGGTAGATATACCAAGTGAACCATAAGAGATCCTTTGGAAACTTCTTGGCCTACGCTATGAACACGTGGCATAGTGAATATTCTGGATTATCACCAAAAGGTGCTAGTATGGAACCTCCTTAGTTTCAAAAAACCTGGAGTTCATAAAAACCTTTCGCCCTAATAAGATGGACGAATCAATAGGATATGAAAAATTAAACAACTCTGGCGGGTGATGTAATGGTGGAGAACCTGGGCGTGGCTCATGTGAGAACATGAACATTTGAATTGCTGATTTATTCATCTCCATGTGCTTTTGTTGCAGTACTCTTTTAAGAAAATCACCTTGCCTTCAAAGGAAATCAGTAAAAATATTATCTTTCCCTTTAATGTTCTTGGTCTGAAACTTGTATGGAGAAACCATTGAGCCCATCGGAGAATTTGCTAATTCAGAATGATCTTTGGATTCAACTTGATCATCCTCTGAAAAGCCTTCATATCCATCTCTATAAGAAATTGTGAGTTAATTAAAAATAATTAAACATTTTAATCCCATTTTTTAGTGTTATAATCTCCTTGAAAGTAGAATGATATTTTTGTTCGGCATCCTTTAATATTCCACTGGCCTAACCACATATTTTTCTCTGACCATTTTCTTCCTCAAAACAAATGCGCTCCAAAATTAATTACTAGCATCTGTCTGCAATATTTTCTTTTCATTGGAGGGAATGTGCAAAGATTTGACACGTTGGGATATCTCTTTGATTTTTTTCACTGCATCATTTTATTCCTTGCCCCATGGCTGGGTATTTTTCTTCGACATTTTTGGGAGAGGAGAAATATATGTAAAAATATTAGGAATAAAATTTCTCACATAATTTATTATTCCCAAAAACTACTGGATTTGCGTCGTTGTGAACCCAGTATCGGGTAACATGAGAAATTACTCAGAAATATTAGGACCTGAGTATATTCTCCATGGGAAAATGCATGCCCAAAAAATCAAACTTCTTTTTTCCAAAAAATATTATTTGGGTGAAAGAAACATGCCATATTTCCCACTAAAGATGCAAAATGATTGAGAAAATTTATGAGCCCTTCCCAAGTATCACTGAATAGTAAAATATTATTAATATAAACAAGTATCCCACCTTTGCCTCGCTAATTTGTGTCCGAAATCCTCAAATCTAGTCATAAACAATTCAATATACTCAATACAAATTGTAGGAATTAATTCCATATGAATTTACTAATTTTTCGGATTAAAATTCAAAATTCATCTCAAAGATCAACAGTGGGGCCCACATCTCGAATCTCAGAAAAACTTACGAAATCCGAACACCCCTTCCGAGACGAGTCCAACCATACAAAATTTATCAAATTCTTATGTCAAATGGACCTTCAAATCTTAATTGTTTTTTTTTTGGATAGTTCTACAAAATTCCAATTTCTTCCATCTAAAACCGAAATAAATGATGAATATAGACATGGATTTATGAAATACAATCACCTTTAGTTATGAAACACTTAGCCAATTCAAAGTCGTGGGTTCCACCTAAATCCGATTTTATGGGTTCTATCCAGGCTTTTTCGCATCTGCGGATACTTGACCGCATCAGCGGTTCCGCTTTGCGGACATTGGGGTCGCTTCTGTGGGCTGACTCGCATCTGTGCAAGGCTGCCCTCCCCCATTTTCCCACCCGAGGCCCCCGGGACCTCAACCAAATAGACCAACAAGTCCTAAAACATCATACGAACTTAGTCGAGACCTCAAATCACATCAAACAATACTAAAACCACAAATCATGCCCCAATCCAAGCTTAAGGAACTTAAGATTTTTCAACTTCTACATTCGATGCCAAAACCTATCAAATCAAGTCCGATTGACCTCAAATTTTGCTCACAAGTCTTAAATGACATAATAGACCTATTCAAATTTCCAGAATCGGATTCCGACCCCGAAATCAAAAAGTCAAATACGTGGTCAAAATTTTGAAATCTTTAGCCTTTTAATTTCTAGTTTTTGTTAAATAGCGATAATTTGAGCTAGGACCTCGGAATTCGATTATGGGCATACACCCATGTCCCAAATCACGATACGGACCTACCAGAGCATTCAAAACACTTATCCAATTCCGTTTGCTAAAGAATATTGACCAAAGTCAACTCAATTTAGTTTTAAAGTACTATTTCACATTTTAATCAATTTTTCATATAAAAACTTTCCGGAATATTATTCGGACTGTTTACGCAAGTCGAGGGGTGATGAATAGTGCTTTTTGAGGTCTTATAACACAAAAATTAATGTTTAAATTAAATATGACATTTTGGGTCATCACATTCTCCACCTCTAAAACAAACGTTCGTCCTCAAACGGAATTAGAAAAAGTACCCGGGCTTGTAAAAAGGTGTGGATATCTACTATGCATGCCTGACATGGACTCCCAGGTAAATACTTCTACCGGCTGACCTCTATATTGCACTCGAACTGATGGATAACTCTTACACCTCAACTATCGAACCTGCCGGACTAGAATAGCTACCGGCTCCTCCTCATAAGTCAAATCCTTGTCCAATTGGACTGAGCCGAAATCTAACACATGGGACAGATCACCATGATATTTCCGGAGTATAGACACATGGATCACTGGATGAATCGATGATAAAATACGTGGTAATGCAAGCATGTAGGCTACTTCGCCCACCCTTTCAAGAATTTCGAAGGGTCCTATATACCTAGGGCTCAACTTGCCATTCTTTCTAAACCTCATTACACCTTTCATAGGTGAAACCCGGAGCCATACTCTTTCTCTAACCATGAATGAAATATCACAAACATTACAGTCGGCATAACTCTTTTGCCTAGACTGAGCTGTGCGAAGTCGATCCTAAATAAGTTTAATCTTATCCAAGGCATCCTATACCAAATCGGTACCCAATAACCAAGCTCTCCCAATTCAAACCAGCCAACTAGCGAACGACACCGTCTTCTGCATAATGCCTCATATGGAGCCATCTGAATGCTTAACAGGTAGCTGTTATTATAGGCAAACTCTGCAAATTGCACGAACTGATCCCAAGAACCTCAAAAGTCTATAACACAAGCGCGAAGCATATCTTCCAATATTTGAATAGTGCGGTCCGACTGTCCGTCTGTCTGTGGATGAAAGGTTGTACTCAACTCAACCCACTTCCCTAACTCAAAATGTACAGCTCTCCATAAGTGCGAAGTGAACTGCGTACCTCGATCAGAAATGATAGACACGGGCACACCGTGAAGACGGAGAATCTCGCGGATGTAAATCTCCACTAACCGCTCTAAAAAATAGGTAACTGAAATATGCCGACTTGTTAAACTTGTCCACAATGACCCATACTGCATCGAACGTTATCTGAGTTCGTGGAAGCCTAACAACAAAATCCATAGTGATACGCTCCCACTTTAACTCAGGAATTTCTAAATTCTGATGTAAACCACCAGGTCTCTAATGCTCGTACTTGACTTGCTTATAATTTAGACACCGAGCTACATATGCAACAATATCCTTCTT
>AWOL01S0138527.1:0-16254 GCA_000715115.1 Nicotiana otophora
GCATCAAATTCTTAATTAGAGCATTTTGTTATCTTTTAGCATTCAAATATCAATAAAGTGCGGATAAATTAGAGTATAAGTAGTGTCTAAATTACATAAATATAGCCGACTATCAATGTAGAAGACCTGGATCTGACAGAGAATAACAACAATATGAGAGATCGAATAACAAACAACAATGGCCCGATTTTATACTAAACAACCCAAGTTGAATATTTTGCAGAAGAAGACAATCATCGTCTTAACGAAAATAACCTAATAACCGAAATCGAGGATTATTGGGGAAAAATGAAGGTCACAAAGCTTAATAGAAAAAATCGCTAGTGAGCGAAAGAGAAGCCATTATCAGAAGATAGGAGAGAGAAGAGGATTTTACTGAATGTTTTTTGCCCAAAACCTCTTATATATTTTAATCGGATGATTAATATTTATCTATTTAAATAATTAAGATTAATATTTAAAATATGTAATTAAGTTACTTTTTTATTAAGCTAACTAATATCCTTGTGGAGTGCCACATGGCACATTTTTTATAAATTTACCAGAGTGTATCACACACACCATTAAAAATGTGACGGGAGGTTTTAACATAAATGAGGATATAATTCTGGGGATTCTGGGGACGGGCGATAGTTTAGGTAGAAAACTGGCAAAAAGATGATAGTGTATGCGGGTTTTAGGATATTTGTAAATACCTAATTTTTGCTCTTTATTTCCTCTTACATTGAACTTTTTAGGTTTATTTTGTGTGTGTTTGTACATTTTAGAATTAGATTTCTTAAATATTGAGTGATGGGGTTAAAGGGATTTGGTCTTGCCATTTTAAAGCACAAATTGGCCCAAAACATGGACCAATTCATTGGACCAATAGCACCTGACCCGTCCAACCTTTATGCCCCTACCAGACATGCCAAAAAGACGTAGATTTATTTAATTCAATCTCAGCCACCCATCTTAATTGGATACAATGGCCATAAATCACCCTTATCATAGGCATTTAAACACCCCACTTCCCAAATTTTGCCCCCACTTTCCCCTAATTTCTCTTCTCCTCTCACCCTTTCTTCTTCCTCTCTCTTTTCTTTCTCCTCTCTACCAGACCCGCAACTGTTGCCTCTCCTCCGCCGCCGGAAATCGTCCACCGGCGGCGGCCGTTCTCCAAACATCCCAAAATTATACCAATCTTCTCCTCTCTTCATCCCCTACCCATATCCAAACCCCAAATCCCTGAAATCACCCTCAATATTACCAAATCTATCTAAATACGAAGAAACCCTAGCCGCCGCCACCCTCAAAACCGGCAAGATCTAACCTTCCACACTTCATGCCATACATAAACAGATAGATCTCACCCCCCAAATTCACCTCACCGGCGACCCGACCACCCCACTGCCGCCTCATGCCGCACAAACACCCCGTTGCCGCCTCACCCGCATGACCACCCCGCTGCCATCCACCACCATCGCGTAACCACCCACACGAACCTTGTGAATCATCATTTATCATTAAACACGACCCCACAGCTTCGTTATCCTCTTGGCTTGACTTGGAATCAATTTCGGTATGCCGAAATGCCTTTTTCCAACAAAAGCCATTGAAAAAATAATGTTTGAGGAGTCGATTTTCCGTGGTTCACGTCGTCTTTGAGTTTGAGGGCTGCCGTTTTGGATCGTTTGGTATAACCCCTAACCTTTTTTTTCTTTCTTTGTTGTTTAGTTTCTATGTTTTGATTTTAGGTTCTGTTTTGATTTGTTTATAATGATAAACTACTGATAATTAGAATTTCAAGTTGGTGTATTTGTTAGTTATCTATGTTTAGCTACTTATGTTGATTAGTTAGCGGTTAGTTATTGGTCAACTAATCTTTAGTGTCCTCGAATTCGTGTTTATCTAGCAAGTTGTAGTCGTTGTTGATATTTTGTCCTATAGTTTCAACAATGCTTGTTTGATTTCTGTTTCGAACAATAGGTTATAGTTTCAGTCACTTTATATCAATTCGCATAAGTTGAACTAATTTTAATCTAGTTCGCTCAGATTGGTTGCAATCTAAGTATGTTTGCCTTATTAATTTAATCAGTTTTAGTTACTTGTTTCTTGATTTGGTTTGAACTAGTTGGTACTAATATTGTAAAAGCTGAAGTTTAGGTAATTTTATCATAAAATAGGATACTAGTAGCCTGCTTTCTACTAGTAGGGTAGCTGAAATGATTTTTTTTCTCCTTGCTTCTGATATAGCAGATTTTCAGACTGTCCTTTCACCTTCAGGACAACCTTTGAACAATATTTAGCACACAAAGTCAGTCTTTTTTGGATATATTTTTGGTGAATCAAAATCTGTCCAAAAAGTGACTTAATTTGCCTATTTAAGGGGCTGATCTTCCCACACTTGACACACACTCCGTGACATTTTAAAAAGTCATCTTTTACACTCTAAAAAAAAGGAGACAACTTTGAGAAATATTTCAGCTGAAACATCTTTTAGTAAGCTGAAATTGTGAGCTTGTGAGTAAACCTTTAGAGTGCAAACTTTCAAAAGAAAAAGATAAGTCTTTTAGAGTTGATTCTGGATTTTTACTCTAAGATTTTTGAGTTGTTTAAACGTTCATCTTACTGCTATTTAACTACTGTTTCCTTGATGTTTCTACTCGTTTTTCACTGTTGTATCGTATTTCTGCTCTTCAGGTAACTTTTTAACTTTTGTAATGCAGATTTTCATAGCAATAAACCAAGATTTAAACCTGTTTGGACTGCTGGAATAGAGTTGAATTTATTTATCTAGTTGTTAAGTGTTTTAACGTAGTATGTATGAAGCAACCCGGTGAATATGTAACTGATAGTTTGAAGCTTCGCTCGACTTGCCTTTAGCTATTTCACATGATCAGTTCATTGTTATCTACTCAAGTTGAGTTTTGCTTAGAGTAAATTAATCAAAGATTCTATTTTCTAGATTCATGTAAAGGGGTTGTTAGTTTGAGCCACGTGATAATGTGTTTGTAGTTTGTTATGGTGCTATAAAGGTTAAATGGCATGAAACATTACATGATTTTGTTTAGGTTTAATTGTTGAAGTTACAATGTGAGACACATTTTAGGACTGTCATAGTATTATTGTCTAAAAGTGGCTATTGTATAAAAGTGCTTATTTCTGCAAAGCATCATGCTATGTGATTTTGTAAGGTAATTTAAGTGGCTGTTTTCTACAATCATAAACTCGGCAGAAATGGCTAAAGCCAAAATTGGCCAAGTCAGCAGTCCAACTTTCAAGTGGCTGTGGCTGTAAAAACTCAAATTTCAGAAGCAACTTGGGCTGAAACCCAAGATCTGCCAGGCCCAGTTGCAACAAATCAGTGGCTGGCCCATTACCTTCTAAACTGGCCTAAACCAATAAGCAAATCGGCCCACGTTTTCAATAAATGAGCTGATTCATCTTCAAAATAATACTAGATTAGTTCGAATAAACTTCTTAAGAATTAGTTATTTACTTTTCCCATGTTTAACAAATAATCCAATAATGTAATTTCCCTTAATAGTCAATTTAAACGCTAGGCATCTAGTAGGCGCGCTTTAACTTCACGGACTCGCTTGCGTAGCGTGATGTTTTTTTCATTTACTTAATTCAATATTCTCATCCCATATTCAATAGTATTAGTTAATTTTTAATTTAATTAATCCCCATACTTCGGATTCGCTTGCTTAGCGCGATAGTAACTTTTAATAATTTTCAAAAAATTAATTTCTTTGAATGTAATATTTTTTTCCAAAAGTAATAACGTACTAATAATCCTTGTCATGGCTGCGGATTCGCTTGCGTAGCGCGGTTATGACAAACTTAATAAAAGTCGTCTCGGTCACGCATTCGCTTGCGTGGTGCGGTTAGGATAATATAACATTATTCAAATTTTTCTTTAAATAATTTTAATAATTAAAAGCGGATAGATAAAACATGAAAATCCAATAAGACACAGTTTGTCCAAAATTAATTCAAGCAATTTTTAGTCAATAAAGCGACCATGCTAGAACCACGGGACTCGGAGAATGCCTTATACCTTCTCCCTGGTCAACAAAATTTTTTACTCGAACTTTATTTTCGCGGACCATTAATAATAGAGTCAAACTTTCCTTTGACAAGGGATTCAAATAAAATGTGACTTGGAATACCCAAAATCAATTTCAAGTGTCGCCTCTGTAAATAAAATAATCCATACTCAAGTTTGTCATTTTAATTGAAAAATTTCTTTAATCCACGATTCATAAATACATACCTTTTTGGGGCGAAAAGGGGTGTGACAATATTACTCTTTTTTTATACGGACATGTGAGCTTTGTATTACTATATTTTAGAAGCGAGAGTTTAGGGGACGAACACAGGTACGAACTTATGGGTACAAGGGTACCTTCTCAAACATGGCATCATCCAAACATTGGTGGATGATCGTGATGGCTTGTTGATCTTTCCTCCTCGTCTTTGCCAAGACCTCTTTTTCATTTTGAGGCAGAGCTTCCTCATTATCGGGTTGCATACTCTTTGTCTATAATTTCCCATACATCCTGAGAGCCAAGAATGGCTTTCATACATAGACACCACTTCTCATAATTATCTTTTGTGAGCCGGGAGTACTGAAAAGATAATGGACCATCATTCGACATCGCTTTGATACCACGTTGTTGGAAAAAATAATAATTCTGCCCAGAAATAATATACACGAAAAATAATAATAACGCAAGAGAGTAACAACGACACCAACTCTTTTAACGAGGTAAATACAATACCCGAGCGGAGCAATATTATCGCTATAATATTACAACTTAGTAGTGTCAAAAGACTACTACAATTTTGAAAGAAATAACAATCTTTATTTAAAATACTTCACTACAATATTACTGACACTCACTATTTATTTCACGGACTACAATCTGTAGATTACTCTCTCTAACTTCTATTGCTTCTCTTTGATTTGGTGTGTTTGAAATGAGGCAACATCTTTCCCTATTTATAGTTAAACGAATGCTCACCAAAACCAATCAAAATCTATTCTGTTGCATACTTGCCAATTTGCAAGGTTGCAAATTGGTTAAAGCCACCAAGTTTACAGCCGCCCACTAATTTCAACCAATCATATCTCTTTCTTTTCTTTTTCCTTTTTTCTAATTATTTATTTTATTTAGGGACTGATCCGTACCCAAAATTATCATTTGTTTTGGGTAGCAAGAAACTAACAACAACAACAACAACAACAACAACAACAACCCAGTATAATCCCACTAGTGGGGTCTGGGGAGGGTAGTGTGTACGCAGACCTTACCCCCACCCTGGGGTAGAGAGGCTGTTTCCAAATGACCCTCGGCATCCTTCCCTCCAAGAACTCCCCACCTTGCTCTTGGGGTGACTCGAACTCACAACCTCTTGGTTGGAAGTGGAGGGTGCTTACCATCAGNGAAACTAACCACAAAAGAAATTAATAGAAGAGCAAGATATTGATGTCATTATAATTTATAACCATAAAATACACCCATTTAAAACTAAGAACACAGGTATCTTTATCATATAGATTCGACATTACAAATAGAGAAATCATATCACTTGTTGATAAATTTAAGTAACCTGCAAATCAACAGTCAAAGGAGCATCCATATCTTTCATCTTGGATGCAAGCGATAAACAGGCCGTAGCTAACATCTGAAATTGATCAGCTATACTTCCCTGTAAAACCAAAAAAGCAATGTAGCAGAATGCATGCAATCATCTATATTGGAGAAAATTGTAATTGGATAACAAACCGCATGCATCTATGTTGGTATTGTAGCAAATTCACAGAAAGATTTATATCGATCTGGATAATTTATTCACATACAAAAATAGAGACCTCCAAACCCAAAATGGATATGAGCCTACAAAGCACAAAAGGCAAAAATCAAAGTGAGAAAACTAAAATATTATTCATATTACATTTCCATTTAAGAACAATAGAAACAATACCCCAGAAAGTGAATAAACATAGAGAAATCACATTTTAAGTTTAAGTGCTGCAGAAAATAATAAGAAGAACCAGCTGATAGTTGACTCCCAATTTCAAGAAAAGCTGAAAGCTTTAGTATAATCCAATTAACATCTGTCCAAATGGAAAGAGAATGAATGAAATTACTTCAGCATAATTGATCTAAAGGCATCAAGCCCTAGTTTTTTTCGCCATGCAATCACAAATTAAAAGTTAATTCATTCAAACAAATTCAGACACACGACATTCAAAAAAGGAAGGAAAATCAGGGAAAATTCAAGTAGATGACAATGTAATCCCAAGTACCAACTTCTCAATTTCTTTAGATATTTAGCTTTGGCGAAAATATCTCTCTGTACCAAAACCATGAAACTCAGAAAAAAGAAAGGTGAGGGAGATGAACAGAATAAAAAGTGGAGTATATGGGAAATAGAAGTGAAAATGGAACTAATAGTCAGTTGTCCAAGAAAAATGAGATTGCTAAACACGTGTCACTTGGAAGACGAAAATGGGAGTGCTGCAATTGAAAGTTTGAAACCCAAATACCGAAATACCCTTGAAAAATAACTACAATTTCTAAATTACCCATGTTCGTACGCTGTTTGTACAGTTGAACTCCTATATAGAAGTGGCAGTTTGAGTGTACCGACACTGCATCACAAAATGGTACCAAAAGCAATATAAAGTGTACACTAAATTTGGATCCTCTTTAGACCTATTTCACTGGCTATTCAACACGTTTTTGTGTTGCTTCTCTCATCAAACCACACTTAAGCCACTTAATATCCACGTAAAGCACATCATTTGGCTTTTAGTAGTCTTCAAAAGTGGAAAAAAATAATTTCTCTCCAATTTCTTTTGCTTTCAGCCTCATCTCTGCAAGTTTCTCAATTCTCACTTCTATTTATTCTTCTTTTAGTGTCTAACTGTAAAGATCCGACCAGTCGTTTTGATAATTGCGTCTTGTTTGGTGGCTTAAGGTCTCGAGCAGTTTTGTATTATGTGTTATAACTTGTGTGTGTTGTCAAGTTCGATTTTCGGATGATTCAGGATCAATTTGGGAGAAGGATTCTTATTTTAGAAGCTTAACCGGTAAGAGTTGACCAAAATTTAACTTTTGTGTAAACGACTCCGAAATGATATTTTGACGATTCCAATAGCTTTGTATGGTGATTTTGGACTTAGGCGTGCGTTCGAATTTGAATTTGAAGGTCCGTAGAGCTGAGCTGGTCAGAGGTTGTTTCTCTTCGCGTTCGCGATGTTGTCCCGCGATCGCGTAGCTTTGAGAGCCTTGTGTACCGCATTCGCGAGGCTATTGTTGCGATCACGTAGTGTATCTTTGTGAGGGTGCTTAGTTTGTTCTTCGCGATCGCGATGTAGGTCCTGCGATCGCGTAGAGTATTCTGTGGCAGGTTTATTATGTTCATCGCGAACGCGATGGACTTCCCGCGTTTGCGTAAGAGGGATGCCTGAGCAGGTTATAAATTACTCTATTTCGGGGGTTTCAGCCATTTTTGTATTTTTGGAGCTATGAAATTCGAATTGATGCGATTCTTGAAACAATTTGACCACGTGGATTGGGGTAAGTGTCTCTACTCATTTTTTATTTTATATCATGAATTTATCTTCGTTTTCGATGTTTGATTGACGGTTACAAAAAGAGAAATTTGGGAATTTAGCCTAAAGTATCATAAAGCGAATTTTTGAGTTTTGATCATCGATTCGGAGTCGGATGAAATTACTTCAGCATAGTTGATCTAAAGGCATCAAGCCCTAGTTTTTTTCGCCATGCAAATCAAAAGTTAATTCATTCAAACAAATTCAGACACACGACATTCAAAAAAAGAAGGAAAATGAGGGGAAAATCAAGTAGATGACAATGTAATCCCAGGTACCAACTTCTCAATTTCTTTAGATACTTAGCTTTGGCGAAAATATCTCTTTGTACCAAAACCATGAAACTCAGAAAAAGAAAGGTGAGGGAGATGAACAGAATAAAAAGTGGAGTATATGAGAAATAGAAGTGAAAATGGAACTAATAGTCAGTTGTTGGGGTGTCAAAACATATATAAAAACCGACTAAACCGACCGAACTGTACCGCCCCTAATCGATTTTTAGATTTTTTTTAATAGAACCGTAGGTTTTTATATAAATCTACAACCGTACCGATAATTAGGGTACGTTTGTTATTTTATGAAAATAAACCGAAAAAATACCGAACCGTACCGAATAAATTTACATATGGAAAATATATTTATATATTAAGTTTAAGAATAATAAAGTACTAAATTTTTCCTTGGGTCTTGAAATTATGAAAATGATTACAAGCCAATAAGTAATTAAGATCAAAATCCTAATTTCCAAACCTATTATGCTACTCCTACTGAAACTAAATTATTTTTAGCATATTCACTAGCAAGACACAAAGTATTCTAATGATTATGAGTAGCAAACTACAATATATTGAATATGTTTCCTTTCGTATTATTTAGATTTATCTTTTTGAATATTTAATCTTCTATAAACTTTATTCTTGAGTCCCAACTTGGTTAATATCTTTCTACTTGTGTGATTTATCTTTTCTTTGCCTTTGTGTAGTTTCTTTTACGCAACGGTAGAATGGTTGATTGATCTATACTCTATCCATCTTTCATGTTTTCATAATTCATCATCATTTAAACAGTAAAAATGTCTAGAGAGTTTTGCTAAGTCTTATAAAAGTATGTACGTTATTACATTCTATTTTTACTAGTGACTTTTAAATGACATTTAAAAAAATACCAAAATTAACCAAACCGTACCGATACCGAAGAGAAACCGACATGATTGGGACGGTTTCAAAAAGTTTAATTTTAGTTATACATAATAGAATAACCGAAAAATTGGTATGGTACAATTTTTATAAAATAACCGGCTGAACCGAACCATTGACACCCCTAGTCAGTTGTCCAAGAACAATGAGATTGCTAAACACGTGTCACTTGGAAGACGAAAATGGGAGCGTTGCAATTGAAAGTTTGAAACCCAAATACCGAAATACCCTTAAAAAATAACTACAATTCCAAAATTACCCTTGTTCGTACGCTGTTTGTAACTCTATCAAGGGTGCTCGACATCGGCCTCGATCTTTGATGACTCTTCGACCTCAGTCCTTGCTGACTCTTCGATCACGACCTTCGTTGTTAATTAGATTACTTTGACACGTGGCATCCCAAGAATCTTTTACTAATACTATTTTCGACTAAAGATGGATTTTCACCCATACAGAAACATCTCTTATTTCGAATTGTTTTGTCTCGTATGAAAGAATTGGAACAATCAACCAAAAAAATTTAAACTTTTGCATGAATGGATCCATAATTTGAAGGCAACAACCAACAGGCGCGAACTTTTTAGAGAATTTTACATGGTTGCTCTCTTTTTTAAACATTATTCTCATAAATGATAACAATCTTTGTCTATTAAAAATGGCACATTTATTTTACTTGTTTAGCACTTTCACTTTGGTAAGTACACTAACTAAGGGATTCTCTCCTACATCAATATACTTCTATAGATTTTCTTTTCCCTCTCTCTTTCATAATTTTTTTTCTGTTCTATAAATAATACTTACCCAAACATATCAAAGATTCTTAAAGAAGAATGTCTCGAAAATAGGTCCCTCTTTAATGAGGTTGCACAATGGGAATTTTAGTATTTTATTTTCTTTAAGTTTTAAACTTTTTTGTCGTATACTTTTATTCTTACTCAAAATATACCTTTAATATATTTCAAGTATGCTATATGTATGATAACTTAAAATGTAAATATTCCATCAATATGCCATATATATATTTTTTCTATTCCATAAATAATACTTACTCAAATATATCAAAGATTTTGAAAGAAGAATATCTCAAAAATAAGTCCCACTTTAATGAGGTTGCACAATGGGAATTTTAGTATTTTATTTTCTTTAAGTTTTAAACTTTTTTGTTGTATAATTTTATTTTTACTCAAAATATGTCTTTAATATATTTTAATAAATTTCAAGTATACTATATGTGTGATAATTTATAATGTAAAAACTCCATCAATATGCCATATATATATTTTATATGTATTTTTGTTACAACCCAAAAATTCCACCACAGGCGTCGTAATGGCACTTAGTCTCTATGACTAAGTAAGCCGATTATAATCATAATTCAAGCTATTTTTTTAAAACATATAATTTAATACAACCTCCCAAGACTGGTAATACTAAGTCACGAACTCTAACTGAATACATTGAATGATAACGAGTACCGAATATACAATAATGTTCGAATAAGAAATTAACAGTACAATAGAAGTAGAAGGACTCCAGGGGACTGCGACGACCAAGCAACTCTACCTTAAGTCCTTGAGATCACCCTCTAACTTCGTCCGAGTCCGATATCTCCAATACCTGGCACTGCACAAAAATGTGCAGAAGTGTAGTATGAGTACACCACGGTCGGTACCCAGTAAGTATCAAGACTAACCTCAGTGGAGTAGTGACGAGGTACAGTCAAGACACTTACTAGTCAAATAACATGTGCAATATAGCATACAAAAATAATAGAAAATAAATAGTAGTGATACCAACACCAATCAACTAGTGATTTAAACTGCAAGGCAAAAGGAATACCATAAATATTGCTCAAATGAATAATAAATACAAGTACAGTCAATTAATCAAGTCCTTCAAGATATACATCTTTTATCTATAAGTTTTTCAATAAAAATCTCTAGAATATAATCATTTTCAATAAATATATTTCGAATATACTTCCTTCAAATAAATATCTTTCCATTATAATTCTTTCAATTAAATATCTTTCGAATATAATTCTCTCAAATAAATACCTTCCGAATATAATTCTTTCAAATAAATATTTTCAAATATAATTCTTTCAAGTAAATATCTTTCAAATATAATTCTTTCAAATACCATAAATATTGCTCAAATGAATAATAAACACAAGTACAACCAATTAATCAAGTCCTTCAAGATATACATCTTTTATCTATAAGTTTTTCAATAAAAGTCTCTAGAAGATAATCATTTTCAATAAATATATTTCGAATATACTTCCTTCAAATAAATAACTTTCTATTATAATTCTTTCAATTAAATATTTTTCGAATATAATTCTTTCAAATAAATACCTTCCGAATATAATTCTTTCAATTAGATATTTTCAAATATAATTCTTTCAAGTAAATATCTTTCAAATATAATTCTTTCAAGTAAATATCTTTCAATTATAATTCTTTCAAGTAAATATCTTTCAAATATAATTCTTTCAAATAAAAGTCACCATGTGAGACCTCATTTAACTTTTCTGGCGTGAGAAATATATTTAACATATCACATCAAATGGCACGGTAATACCTTCGTGCACTTGTCTCATATATATATATATATATATATATATATATATGTGTGTGTGTGTGTGTGTAGACCAAATCAATTGGCACGGCAACACCCTTTATGTATTTATCTCTTTCTCACTGTGCATACATATAACAATACCAACTAGGTGGGAGAAAAGTCAATAACAATAAAAGAAATAAAACGATATCACAATAAAGTGGGAGGCACACAGTAAGCAACAACGACTACAAGTCACATAGAAAATATAGGTGCACAATAACATCTCAAGATAAAGGCATGAATGTATATACAACAAAACGATATCACAATATAATGTATGTCTCTCATCCTCACCTGCGCGAAAACACCCTTCGTTCCATGATTATATGATAATATAAAAATAATGGCACGGCATCACCCTTCGTGCTTTTACTCTCATCCTCACCTAATGTAATGACCCGACCAGTAATTTTAAAAGTTGTAGTTTCATTCCCCTATTTACTTCCCATTCTGTACTTTATAACTGATATATGATTTGCTGGAGTAATTGGTTTAGGTCCGGTAAAGTTTTGGAAGGAATTGGAACACTTAGTTCCAAGTTTTAAAGCTTAAGTTTAAATAGTTATCGGATGCCGACTTATGTGTAAACGACCCTGAAATAAAATTTTGATGATTCCAACAGCTCCGTATGGTGATTTTGGGCTTAGGAGTGTGTCCGAAATTTTATTTGGAAGTCCGTAGTTAAATTAGGCTTGAAATGGCTAAAATAAAAAATTTAAGTTTAGAAGTTTGACCGGGGAGTTGACTTTTTGATATCCGGATCGAAATCCAGTTTCGAAAATTTTCATAGCTCCGTTATGTCATTTATGACTTGCATGCAAAATTTGAGGCCAATCAGGTTTCGGCATCGAATGTAGAAGTTGGAAATTTTTACGTTTCATTAAGCTTGAATTGGGGTGTGAATTGCGATTTTAGCATTGTTTGATGTGATTTGAGGTTTCAAATAAGTTTGTATGATATTTTAGGACTTGTTGGTGTATTTGTTGAGGTCCCAAGGGCCTCGGGTGAGTTTCGAATGGTTAACGGATCAAAAGTTGGACTTAAACAGCTGCTGCAAATTTTCTTCTGCTAAGCAATCAAGCCCAGAAGTCGAGCCCAAAAATCAAATGCCAGAAATCGAGCCGAGGATCTAAGAAAAAGCTCGAGGGTCGTGATCGAAGAAGGCTCGAGGGCCATGATCGAAGGTAGGCTCGAGGGCCATAATCGAAGGCAGGCTCGAGAGCCATAATCGAAGGCAAGCTCGAGAGCTATGATCGAAGGCAAGGCTCGAGGGCCATGACTGAAGGCCCAGGCTCGAGGGCCATGATCGAAGCCACGATCGAGGCCCGGGATCGAGGCCATGATCGAGGCAGGACCGAGGGCTGCCTGGGCAGAATTATAAAGGAGGGGATTTCATACCATTCGCCATTTTTGACAAATTGGAGCTTGAGCAGAGGCGATGTTTGGATAGATTTTCAAGGAAAAATATTTGGGTAAGCGATTCTAACTCGGATTTGGTCAATATACACGAATAATCATTATTTTCACCATTTAATTAGCGTATTGAGATGAAAATTTGGGAAAATTTTAGAAATCTCATAGAAATGAATTTTTGAGATTCCAGTGTCGATTCGGAGTCGGATTTGAGTGAAACTGGTATGGTTAGACTCATAATTGAATGGGTTGTCGGATCTCATAACTTTCGCCAGATTCCGAGATGTGGGCCCCTCGGGCAAGTTTTGAGCTAATTTGGGATTTTATTTTAAAATATAGTATTTTCTTATGGAATTGATTCTATAATTTATGTTGACTATATCGAATTAATTATGACTAGATACTAGTTGATCAGAGTCGGAAAGTCGAGGAAAAGGCATACTACTTGGTTAAATTGGAGCAAGTCGAGGTAAGTGACTTGTCTAACCTTGTATGGGGAAAATTTCCCCTAGGATTGGTATTGAAGTGATAAATTGAAATGTGTTGAAAGCCGTGTACACGAGGTGACGATTGTGTACACGGGCTAAATGTGAAAGATTATGTCTTTAAATTGTGTAGATCGATGTTGCATATTAATTAAATAATTTTACCTTGTTATATTCTTCATCATTTATGTAAATATTTATACTTTAAATTTGCTTGACCTTTGCATGCTAATTGTTTTACCTGTTTAGTTGAAACTTGGTTTCTTTTATTCTGTGTATTATTTGAAGGGTGATTTTCTTTAAATTAAATATTATTAATATGAATTATTTGACATTTTAAATTTGGTATTGAAGCAACGTATTAAAATTTTGAAATATATTTTGTTGAGCTATTTGTTCCCGAATATTTTGTGAGATTTTCGTGCTCATTGTGATGGAGTCGTGAGTTCTTTATTGTGGAAAAATATTATTGTTGGATTATTTTGGCATGAGCCGTGAGCTCTTTATTATGGAAAAATATTATTGTTAATTTATTTTGACAAATTGAAATATTAGGCACTTGAGGTACAAATTGTGATATATTGTGATATTGATACACATGCGGTGGTATAAGGTTTGGGTATTAAAATGCATGCGGTGAGATGAGGGTGGCTTGATAAGCATGGCTAGTAGGAAAAACTACTAGAAGTCATGCGGTGTGATAAAGATGGCTAAAACGTGGGATGCTATTTCGGAAAAAATATTTTTTTTTAAAATAAATTGTGAAGGCTCCCGCGGTGGTATAAGAAAATGAGATATTGTGAATTTATTTATGATTTGGGACTACGAGGCGGTACCTCGGGAGTGCCCTTGTGGATATTGTTTTATGGTCGCAGTTGCCTTTGATTATTGTTGTGATTTTTTTAAACTTGAAAAGAATTCTGTTTTACTTCCATGAGGTATTAATTGTCATTATTTGGTATAATTAAATGGTAACATACTACTTGATTCATTTCCATTATCATTTTATCTTATTATATTGTTAAACATTTTTACCATGTTATTATTTATTTTCTAGTAGGGCCTGACCTCGTTACTACTCTATCGAGGTTAGGCTTGGCACTTACTAGGTACCGCTGTGGTGTACTCATACTACGCTTCTGCACATCTTTTGTGCAGATCCAGGTACATCTTATCAGACCAGGCATCAGTAAACTAGTTGTACGAGGAGACTTCGAGGTATATCTGCCAGCGTCCGCAGACTCCGGAGTCCCCTTCTATCTTAGTATGTTGTCTTCCTTAGTTGCTTTAGACTTTGATGTATAGAGACATAGAGAATAAATTCTTAGAAGCTTGTGACTTATTTCTACATGATTTTGGGAGTTGAAATTATTTGAATTGTAGTTTATTTATTTCAGATATCTATTATTATTCCGCATTGATAGGCTTACCTAGTCTTAGTGACTAGGTGCCATCACAACCTCCTACGTAGGGAATTTGGGGCTGTGACACCTGATAATATAAATAAAATGACACGGCATCACCCTTCGTGCTTTACACTCTCAATGGCACGACATCACCCTTCGTGCTTTACACTCTCAAATGGCACGGCATCACCCTTCGTGCTTTACACTCCCCCTCACATGATAATATAATTCAAATGGTACGGCATCACCCTTCGTGCTTTACACTCTCAAATGGCATGGTATTACCCTTCGTGCTTTACACTCTTCCTCACCAAGTACATATATATCATTAATAAGCAAAGTATGAAGCATAAATAACATCAAGGAGAGTGTTTAATCCACAACACAGTACAACAATTCATATCACAATTTGTCACTAACCACAACCAAATTTCAAATATGTAACAGAATCAATAAATTTCTCAAAATATAGCCCAAGGCTCCACACAACGTATATAAAATCTCAAAATGATCAACATAGGTGAAAAATACTTAGTATAAGGAAACACCTTCATTAATTCAAATTCTTGATAATTATATTAACTTCTCAATTTAAACTTAGTTTATAAATATTTGGAGATAAGGATTCCATCATGAATTTAATTCCAAGAAAAATATCAAATCAACAAGCACATCATATGTATGCCCATCACCACATCTCTGATCTTAATAGTTGTTCATAATCGATTACAACATCGCCAATTAACCTCATATTAACCAAAACCTCGTTTCAAATTTTCACAATACTGACAACAAATGTGAGGCATGAACACCTCATAACTATTTACCCGACTTAACGAGTCACATTTAACGCCGCCTGGGCACTCACCTTATGGGCTAAAACTCAATATTTTCCTCACAATTATGGATAAATATGCATAGAAACACATAAAAAAATTATCAAATAAGCCTAACAGGCATGACTCCTTTTTATTAATTATCACAACCCAATTTCCCCTCTGTGTGACTTCGTGACGACACCTAGTCTCTACAACTAGGTAAGCCTAATATTTTGCGGAATAATATAATAAAAATGTGAATTTAACCAATTATTCAAAAATACACAAACAATCCCAAAACTCGGAACATCGTGAATCACAAACTACATAAAGAAAAATCTAGTGCCTATATACATTAGAGTCTAACAAGGAAAAATACAGAAGATAATGGACATGAGAAAGCATAGAAGGGGACTTTGAGGTCTGCGGACGCGACAAATATACCTTGAAGTCTTCAAAGCTGTCCCGACTCACTGATAGTGCGGCTGATAAGGTACACCTGGATCTGCACACGAAAAATATGTGCAGAGAGTAGCATGAATACACCATAATTGGTACTCAGTAAGTGCCAAGCCTAACCTCGGTCAAATAGTGACGAGGTCAGGTCAGGGCCCTACTGGCAAATATATAATAAAAATAATATAGAGTATAATACCGCAATAAAATAAAGGCTAAAATTTAACAACAATGAAATCA
>AWOL01S0138538.1:0-2500 GCA_000715115.1 Nicotiana otophora
TATATATATATATATATATATAAGTATATGTGTATGTGTCTGTGTGCGCATGTATGTGTGTGTGTATAAATATATATACAATTTAGGATGTTATATATGTAGATTGTAAGTAAAAATAATTAATCTATAAGTGTTTGACGTTTTGACCACTAATATCGATCGATTTCGGTCAGTAACTTATTTAAAAATAAAATGTATAGTTCTATAAGATGTAGTGCTATATTAAAACTTAAGTTGTAGCAACAACAACATACACTCGGTCAAATCAGACAATTGGAGAAAATATATATATATATATATATGTGTGTGTGTGTGTGTGTGTGTGTGTGTGTGTGTGTGTGTATAGAAATATATATACAATTTAGGATGTTATATATATGTAGATTGTAAGTCACAATAATCTATAAGTGTTTGATCATTTGGACCACTAATACCAACCGATTTCGATCGGTATTTTTATAATTATATGAAAAATAATTTTTTATTATAAAAAAACAATTGAGACAGGGCGGGAAAAAATAAATTAAAATTTCTGATCGACTTCGGTCGGTATTCTATAATTGTTTTAATTAAACATTTCTTTTGCAGATAGCATGCAAGTGTGACCTGGCTTTGGTCAAAGATTGACCATTTTCCGACCGTTGCCGATCGAAAATTTCAACTTGTCAGATAGTATGCTCTCTACGCTTTTTGCAGTTTTTTTAGTAGTGATATACGCGGATGAACTTATTCTAACACGAGATTATGTAGAAAAGATTCTGCAAACAAAGGAAAACTTGTCAGTTTGCTTCCAGATGATGGAACTTGGACAACTCAACCACTTTTTTAGGTTGGAGGTTGATCGCACTGAAGAAGAAATTATCTGCATCAGCAAAAGTATTCAAGGGATTTGCTGAAAAAGTTTAGAATGCTCATCTGCAAACCAATCTCAACACTGATGGAGCCAAACGATAAGATCTGTGCTCCTGAAGGGAAAGACCTGGAAGATGCAATAATGTATCGACAACTAGTGGATAGTTTGATCTACCAAATGCTAACAAGACCCGATATATCTTACGATATTGGTGTGATGAGTCGGTACATAAAAAAAATCCAAAGAAGCCTCATTTGGAAACAATTTAAAGGATTTTGAGATACGTTAATGGTACACTTGGTTATGGCATTATATACAAGAAATGTGGAAATTGTAAGTTAGTTGGCTATTGAGATGCTGATTATGCACGTGATCATGATACCCGACGATAGACTACTGGGTATTCTTGTGCTGAAGCAATTTCTTGGTGTAGCAAGAGGCAACCAACTGTGTCGTTGTCAACAACAAAAGCGGAATACGGAGCAGCGGCGATGGCAGCTCAAAAGAGCACTTGGCTTATAAAGTTACTGAAGAATTTGCATCAGCCAATAGAGTATGTAATTCTTTTGTAATGTGACAACCATTGAGCTATACGCTTGGATGAGAATCTAGTCCTTCACACTAGGATTAAGCATGTGGAGGTACATTACCATTTTCTTCGAAAAATGTTCTTAAAGAAGAAATGAAAATAGTGCAGGTCAAAACAAAAAATCAAGTAACAGATGTGCTAACAAAAATCTTGAGCAACAGTAATATTGGAAGTTTCTAGTGTGAGCTCGACGTCATATAAAGAAAGAAGCAGGAGTTGAGGGGGAGTGCTAAAAGACCAACTCCAACTTTTTGTTCTTCTGTTTAATGCTAAGTCTTTAGTTGTTAGTCTAGTTTTTTCCTGTTAGTTAGTTACCTGGTTCTTAGCATGTAATGTCACTATTATTTTAGTGGTCAGTGGAAGTTAATAGAAGTTATTTTCAGTTTAGTTGTGGATTTGTTGTGTTAGTGGGCAAGTATGATGATGCAATGTACATTTTCTTGGATGCTCATATAAAGACTATTATCTACCTTGAATATTAACTACTTTTAAGTAAATTCATTAGTTCTATTTTGTCTCTGCTTTTACAGATATAGTTTTGCTTTTGAGTGTTTATTTCAGAAGAAGAAAAACTTTGTTTTCTTTAGTAACAACTTGACAAATTATTTTATGTTAGGTTTTTCAACATTTCAAACTGCAAATCCATAATATCTTGCATATATGGACCATATATAGAAGGAGAGTGGCATATATAATAAATATTATATTCTTCAAACACAACATTATTTATTTTACACACAAGCTAGAACTAGCCAGTGTCGTCAAATATTTATCACATACACACACAATATATGTATATGTATATTACTAGAGCCATTAGGCATCATGATCTTCTATTTCTTAAGGCGACCCTCTCTATCTTTTCTCAAATCAAGGAAGAAACCCAAGAAACCGAGGGGCTCTGGGGTGACTTCAGTTTTCTTCTCATAAGCAAGTGTACATGTAGTCCACTGGTGTTCACATGATGTATAATAGTGAAGGAAATGTATAATTCCAATGGGTCTCCTCCAATCACTTTCCAAGTAATTGATTCTTCTGAAGATCAACGGCTTCAATGA
>AWOL01S0138538.1:7500-26552 GCA_000715115.1 Nicotiana otophora
GAGAAGGGAGTCACTCGGTTGCCTTAAGGTGGGGTTACTTCTTTAGGTGTTGGTGTGCTAATGGGGCATAGGTCATTCGGCTTGTTTGGCCAGTGCATTTGATATTAGAGTAAGGTCGATGATTCTCAAGGAGGTTCTAATGGTTTCAAGATTCATATGTAGTGTTTGAGGAATTTCAAGATTTGTAAATGACAAAAATATCTGAGACTTGCATTGGATGGTGTCGGGACTCGCAGTATTTGTGTATCAATATGAATTTTACATTTCAGTATCACAGAGGTTAAGGAAACAACTTCAGATTCACAAAAGGTCTCCTCAGAGTGGGTATCTCGATTGTGGTACTTTGGGTGCTTAAGAGGGAATACAACGACTTATGGGCTTTAGGGTGATGTGGTTTCATGCTAGGATCTCTTGTGATGAGCATTGGGTTAAGGGCCATAGTCTACTGGCAAAGAAAAGTGTTAACTTAAAGGTAATTCAGAAGGAACTCGAAGAAATACAACATCTTGGTAGTAGGTTGGATCAGTATGATAATGGTATGATCGGTTCTTTTGGTACTTATGATGTGGTAAGGCTTTACGGGTATTTTGTGGCAATACTCTTGGGTTTGGCGGCCTGCGTGATTTGGTTGAGTTAAAGAGATTCAATTCTGATGGTTTGGTTATGTGCAAATGGGTTTTAAAGAGTTCTCGATGATTTCTGTCATGGCTTGAGATGGATATTTTCTACAGGCATGTGGAGTTTGTTGTGCATTGTGATTTTCTCCTGGATGGGATCAAGTGGAAGGTTTTTGGCTAATTGAGTATGTATCGTGCTTTCATATGATGGCATGATAGATGCGGTGCGACGTGTGGAATTAAGAATTTTATGTATAAGGTTCGGTTCAGTTTCGAAGGGAAGGTCATGAGTTCCAGATAATATGGACGGTTTCTGATGCTTAGAAGAATGTTGGCACTATCTAGTATCACCTAAGAAAAGTGTGCATTTTAAAAGGCGTCTTGTGTTTTGATTTACGGATGCTTCATTGGTATTGTGGTACTCACCTGATTGATTGACTGTTGATGTTCATATTTTTCTATATGGCACGGAACAATGATAGAAGTATTTCTCGTGAGATGATTGTATGTGAGAGGGATGTTTGTCATTCGAGTGATGGAATTGGGATCAGATATGGTGATTTTTGTATTCTCGTGATTTGGAGACTGGGAGTTTTAAATGGGGACTATTACTTAGTTGTAGACTATAAAGATATGACCAGAGTTAGACAACTAATGGTATTTGCTCACAAGATGCATTTCTATTTGGACCTTGTGGCGAAATTCAAACGTTATAGTTCTTGGGTGTGTGAATGGTTAATTGTGACTTCATTATGGTCTTTCTCGTTTGAGGTATATTGTGCTATCCCTTTTGCAATGGTTATGGTCACACACTTCGGGCATTTGTTGTTGATTTGTCTATAATTGTTATTTTTGAGCATTATGGCTCTAGGTATTTCATGTGGACTGGTGTTTGGATTGGGTCACGCACAGAGGCTAAGTCATATTGGGATATGATCCTTCATGTTAGATTTGTGTTTCTTGGTTCTTCCATGTGTGATTGGTTTGTAGCATTGCGCTTGTGATAGTACCTGTTGAGCTTGAGAGACGATTCTCTCATTTGTTTCACTTTCCATTTTTCTGTAGATTTGAGTTGTTTCTTATTGGTGCACGGATTGCACAATTTGCACGGTTTGTGGATCTAGGTAGTATTGATGTGGCATGTCAGTAGAGCAGCTTGTATTTGATGAGATGAGATCATTCGACCTGGAGTGAGTGTTATCAGATTTGATTATGGTATGTTTGAAAGAATAATATCGGAAGTCAGCTTAGAATTTGGGCTATAGTTTTGGTTGGGCGAGAGAGCTCCACGACTTGTTGATCTGATGGGTGATTATGAGTCACTGCGTGTTTCTTTCATCATTGGCAGTGTACGAAGAGTTAGAACAAAATTTTATTTGATATGAGGTTTGTTATCGGCACTGCATTAGTTATTGAGCAGCTATTGTGGTCGGAAGTTATTGCTATGAGTATCTGTTTTTATGGTATATCATGTGATTATATCTTGGGTTATGGTTATGGCTTTGATAAACGTTTGTTCAAACTTATACAATGTATGGATGTGAAAATCGGGTCTTGTAATGGATTCCGGATGCTAGAAATTGGGTTCCAAGATTTATGAACTAAGTGTAAAGGAAGAATCTTCAGTTATGTTGTGATAACATGCTTATATGGATTGGGGTGACGTGGGATCACCCATCAGTATGTGCATTTTGAATTTATACAGTGATTTGATGGCCTTGTAGCGACTCTTGTCACGTTCGAGGATGAAAATATATTTAAATAAGGGAGAATATATCGACCCAACCGGTCGTTTTGAGCATTTGCATTTTGTTATATGGTTTGAGGTCATGAGTAGCTTCATATTATGTACTAAGACTTGTGTGTATCGTCGGTTTTGGTTTTCAAGTGATTCATGATTAATTTGGAAGAATGATTCTCATCTTAAAAGTTTTAAGTCAGAAGAGTTGACCAAGTTTGATTTTTATGTATTTGATCCCGAATCGAAGTTTTGATGGTTATGTTAGGCCCGGATGGTAATTTGGGACTTGGGTGTATGCCCAGATTTGCATTTGGATGTTTCTAGAAGGTTTTGGTGCTAATTGGCGAAAGTATTTTTTTTTTTTTAACGGAAGCCATCACCCCTTGGTGTGGGGGGTTTGGCAAGTCCCCTACCTGTAAATTAGAATCCAAAATATAAATACATGGAGAAAGGGGATATGAAGCCTAACTTCCTCAAATCCTGTCTTAGAATTGGACACCCCAATTTTGTACAATGATAATTTTCCAACAATATGGGTGTAATGCTATTAACTATCCTAGTTTTCTCCCAATAACTATTTTCTTTTTTTTTCTAATCATGAATGTGGGGAGCTGCATTATATCCATTCTAAATAGACCCCTCGCTTCTTTTGGCAAGCCTTTCACGGTTCCGTATAGCATAGCATCTTCATGTTGAGATTCTGCTCCAATTTTAGATAATGCATCCGGGACTGCATTTCCCTCTCTGTAGCAATGAACTACCTGTGATTGAAGCTGTTGTAACATGTCTTTCAACGTCTCCATCTTATCCATAATTTCCCAAGGAACTTTGTACTCTCCTTTAATCATATTAACTATAATTAAAGAGTCTATTTCAAGAATAATATTGTCAAAGTTGAGATCTTTAGAGAGTTTCATTCCACATAAAACGGCATGCACCTCAGCATTATTATTAGTGCAAAATTGGACATTTTGAGCATAGGCTATAATAAATTGTCTGCTTCTATTTCTAACAATACCTTCAATACCAGCTCTTCTCTTGAGAATGTTACTACTGCCATCGGAGTTAATTTTAAGCCAGTTGTTAGGGGGTTTGTCCCATATGACAGGCTTGCTACTTAGAACATGCATATTGCTCTCCATTTCCTTCCAGAGTTTTCCTCAAGTCCAACTAATATCCACCCTCTCATCCAATCTTTTAAGATCATTCTTCAATAGGTACAAAACTTGTTGACATATTCTGTTTCTATTGGTTCTTCTATTACCATATACGTAGCTACATCTAGCTTTCCAGAGCTCCCAACAAATAAAGTTAGGAAGGATCATAGAGGTTCTTCTTTGTAATTTCTCTTTGCCTTTATAGCTCCACCAGTTGTTAAGCATTAACCTGATAGAAAAACCAGAAGTGTTAATACCAAAAGGAATAGCAAAAAATTTCCATACCTGAGTTGCAATTTCTCTACTGATGAAAACATGTTCTATGGATTCATCTTTTGGTTGGGCACAACAATGTCATCTGGACACCACATTCTGTCCAAATCTTTGTATAACTTCATCCAGAGGCAATTTCCTCTTAATGATTCTCCATAGCAAAACATTGATCTTGAAAGGTGTATTCCTACTCCACACATTTAACCATAATTCCTGCTTGCGTCTTCTTTGTCTAAGCATATCAAATGCAGATGAGCAAGTGAAAATTCCACTAGCGGTGGCTTTCCAAATAGGTTGATCCTTACTATTTCTATCTCCAATTCTTGTGTTTGCGATATCTCTGGAAATATTAGCATTGACTACGTTAGCAATCATATGAGTGTTCCATTGTCTTTTCAAAAGTCAGACCTTCACCTTCATAGCCCTTGGCTTATTATTTAAGTGTGTGGCATTAGCAATAGGACCTGATCCTATCCAATTTTCCCACCAAATATCAATTAAAGCTTCATTAATCTTCCAAAGTATATGAGGTTCAACCTCCTTCCTAATCTTATTTAAATGCCACAAAGTACTAGATTGAGACTTATCCCATGTCTTAACCACAGGATGACTTCTCTGACAGTATTTAGATTTCATAAAATTAGACTAAAGATTGTCAGTGGTCCGTAGTCTCCACCATCTTTTGGAGCTAAAGGTCTTACTAATATCCTCCATCGATTTGAGTCCTACACCTCCCTCCTCATATGGATAACATAAGTTTTCCAAAGAGCTCCAATGATATTTCTTCTTGGTATCAGATTTTCCCTAGAAAAAAGCAGCAAACACTTTCTCTAACTGTTTCAAGACAGTTTTGGGAGGTGATATTGCTGCAAGAGTGCAAATCTTGAGATTGGAGGACATGCTTTATCAATATAATTCTGCCTCCTATAGATAATAAATTACCTTGCCAACTAGTCAGCTTGTCAATAACAGATTTTCCTATCTCAGAGAAGTATGAAATCTTCTTTCTCCCTTCATAAATTGGACAATCAAGGTATTTGAATGGGAAGTGTTGATGGTTAAAACCTGTCACTCTTTTAATCATATCCCTTATGGTAACAGAGGAATGTGTAGCAGTGAGAAAATAACTTTTCTCTATGTTCACTTTTTGTCCAGAAGCCTCTTCATACTGATTTATGTTTTTCATAATCATCTGAATATATTTCTTATTACCGGACGCGAATATCATGATGTCATGTGCATAGCATAAATTGGTTGATCTTTGGTCCTCTAGGATTCATAGATAAACCTATGAATTGATCGTTCTCATATAAATGATTAAGTGCTCTTTAGAGAGAATCTGCAGCAATAATGAACAAACTAGGTGATAGAGGATCACCTTGTTTAATACCCCTTGTTGAATAAAAGGAACCATGTCTCTCCCCGTTGATAATGATGGAATACCATACATCAGTAAGAAGCCTATATACCATATCCACAAAGTTACCAGAGAAGCCAGTATTTCTTAAAACGGAGATAAGAAAAGCCCGAGATAACCTGTCATAAGCTTTATCCATATCTAACTTAATGACAATGTTATCTCAACTATTTTTCTTCCTAATCCCTTGCACAATTTTTTGCGTCAGCGAAATATTTTCATTGATAAGTCTGCCTTTAACAAATCTAGACTGGTTTTCAGAGATCAAATTAGGAAGCAGAGTAGCAAGCCTATTAGCTAAGATCTTTGAAATGATCTTATTAGAGAAGTTACTAAGACTAATAGGTCTAAATTGAGAGAAGGAATTAGGAGAATCCACTTTAAGAATCAATACCAAACAAGTGTGAGTGAAGTATTTTGTCAATCTATATCCTTCAAAGAAGTAATTGACCATATTGTATAGGTCTGAAGATATAATATTCCAGCAAACTTGATAGAAACGACCATTGTATCCATCTGGTCCAAAGGAACTATTAGGATCCATATGAATAATGGCATTTTCACCTCCTGGATTTAATCTTATGGATATAGGATCTTAATTGGCGAAAGTTGGCAATTCGAAAGTTTGGAAAATTCATTGGTTTTACATGGAGTTGACACTTATGATATCGGATTCGGATTGTTGTTCCGGGAGTTGGAAGAGGCTTGTTATATCATTTTGTACTTTTGTACAAAATATAAGGTCATTCTGAATTGATTTGATATGGTTCGATAAGAGTTTTGGAAGTTAAAAATTCATAAGTTCATTAAGTTTGATTTGAGGTGTGACTCATGGTTTTGATATTATTATGTGTGATTTGAGGCCTCGAGTAGGTCCGAGTTATGTTTTGGGACTTGTTAGTATGTTCGGACGGAGTCCCGAGGGGCTCGATTGAGTTTCGAGGTGGTTTCGAAACATTTTATGTCACTTTTCAACTGTTGATATTTGGCTATAGGGGTGTACATCGTGATCGTAGAGCTCTGGGCCGGGAACGCATAGAGTAAAATGGAAAATTGGATCTGCAAATCGCGTTCGCAGAGGAAGCTTCGCGTTCGCGAAGAAGTAATTTTTGTTGTCACTAAGCTGAATTCGGGAGCTTATATCCTGCAATCTATAAGGAATTTTGAGGTGCTCCAAAAATTAAAGTTGTAACCCTTTGTATCTAGCTTTCCTAAAAGTAAACCGTTTGTCATTTGGAGTTTTGAAAAAAATGTTATGGCCATTATACTACAGGCTATCTGGGAAGAGTTAGGAAGGGTTGATGGAATTTGTTCAGCGCAATCAGAAAGACATGGCCGCGATCGCGCAGGGTAAAAACTGTGCTGGAAATGTTTATGAATCTGTCATGACTCGGAATTCCCACCCTCGTGACTGTGATGGCACGTAATATTTTACTTGCTAGGCAAGACACCGTTAGATATATTTATTAACCAGTTTTAACAATTTAAATCAAATGATAACAATAACATCTGAATAGTCTGAAATAATGTGATAAACTACTGAACGACGTAATCCAAATACAATCCTAGAAACTGGAGTCACGAATACAGGAACGTCTAGAGTACTACAAATAATATTCTAAAAAAACATACCTGTTTGAATCAAAATAAACAACAATGATGACATAGAAGAGGACTTCAGGGTTGTGGATGTCGTGCAACTATACCTCAAGTCTCTACAGGTAGTTGGATCTGGACAATCTCGCTAGTGTTGATAGGACCAACTCTGGTATCTGCACAAGAAGTGCAGAGTGTAGTATAGGTACAACTGACCCTATGTACTCTGTAAGTGTCAAGCATAACCTCGACAAAGTAGTGACGAGGCAGTTAACTCATGAAAATGAACTCGAAATTCAACTACTAGAGAGCCCAGAATAACAAGTCTCATAGTCTTATATCACAATACCGAGGCAAATCCAACAATCACAAACAAGTACCACATATACAATCTGTTGTTGCGCGCAACCCGATCCCCCCATATCATCACCTGTCAATATCAAAATCCTCCTTATTCCACCATTTCAATTCATTACCTTTATTTCCGTTGCGGTGTGCAATCCGCTTCCCAAACAATTTCAAACATCAACATAAACAATTCAACAACCAAATTTACAAGAATTTCTACTTCATGAGGGTAAATGTACAAGGCAACAAAGAACCACAGAATAATCAAAGAATATCTAACAATTCGAAGTTTCAACTTTACCAATTCATTGGTATCTAACAACTTACACAAGTGAAACCACATTATAGAACGCAAAAAATATTGCAAAACAATAGGAAAAGTAAAGCATGTGACAATTAAGGTATGTAAGTAAAGCAAGCAGGGGCAAGTATCAAATAAGCATAGAGTCATGGAAGGAACGGACAAATTAAGACAAGGAATAATTAAATGACAAATTACAATTATGAAATAGAAGTCAAATCAGGCATGTAACAATTAAGGCATGAAGCAATATATATCATGAAATAAACAAAAATATGGAAATAATTATCTTGACGGCGTATATACACTCTTCACCTCGCATATACGCCATTTCCCACATAATTCACATACCACATAGTTCAAGAATTCCTAATTCCCTCAGGTCAAGGTTATACCCAACACTTACCTCACTCTGTGAATCAACGCAATCAACCTACCACGGCCTTGCCTTTTGAACAAGCCTCCAAGCCAAACAAATATAGCAAATTGTCAATCAAACGATTCAAAATAAGCTTTAGAAACAACCCATTAATGAAAGAGGTTCAATTTTTATCATTTTTTTAAAAGCCAACCCCGGGCTTGCTTGGTCCAAACTCGAGGTTCGGACTAAAACCCAATTACCTATTCATCTTCGAGCCCGGGTATGTGATTTGTTTCAAACTTCGACCCCAATTCGAGGTCTAAATCTCAATTTTACAAAAATCTCTAACTTCTACCCCAATCCCTAATTTCTACCATGGAAATCCTAAATTTGAAGTGGAAATCTCATGAAAAGTAATAGGTAATCTAAAGAAAATGGATTAGAGTTACTTACCAATGCTTTTGGGGAGAAACTCCTCCTGAAAAGTCACCTTTAGAACATTTAGGGTTAGGAAATGGTGTAAAATGAGCAAAGTACTGATTTTCCCCTCTTTTATCTAGCTGTAAATGTCGCAATTATGATGCCTTGTTCGCATTTGCGACCATCGCAAATGCAAAGCACAGTCGCAAAAGCGAAATATGCATCAGAAGCCCAGATGTCGCAATTGCGACAAAATGATCGCATTGCGAACTACCCTCCTTCGTAAAAGCGACCAAATTCTTCGCAAATGCGAATATGCCCAAACTCTACATAGCATCGCAATTGCGATGACAGAGTAGCAAATACAGATACAGGACACATTGCAAATGCGACTCTTTCCTCGCAAATGCGAGAAACCCAATCCCCAACCCATGCTCGGAAATGCGAAGAGGTGATCGCAAAAACGAGGCTCGCATTTGCGAACCAGACCTCTTAAATGGGAGATCTGCAGTCCAGTACCAGAAGCAGCAGTGCACCAGCTAGTTTAAGTCATCCAAAACAATTCCAAAACAAATTCGAAACTCCCCCGAGCCCCTCGGGCTCTAGACCAAACATGCACACAAGTGTAATAACATCATATAAACTCGTTCGCGCGATAAAATTACTAAAATAACATCTAAATCTATAAATCGAACCTCAAAATGAATGAAATTTTTAAAGAAAACTCAAGAACAACTAGAATCACATCTAAGCGTCCGAGTCATGTCTATTCAACTCCGAATTGCACCAAATTTTACAGACAAGTTTCAAATAGTAACTCTTAGACCTCAACTTTCGTACCTTTCGTGCTAGAATAGCCACCGGCTCCTTCTGATAAGTCAAATCTTTGTCCAATTGAATCGGGTTGCACGCTGAAACATGTCTTATTGGCTTTATTATTATTGTGGATCGAGTTTTACGCTGCAACATGCTATATTAGCTTTTAATTAGCGCGTGGGCAGGATCCGCCCCTCCGGAGTCTGACATACCAGTAGTGAACGCAGGCACAATGATATACATACTTGTGCTTTGGTGAGGGACATTAATGCCAGGCACCCATACAGTGTTGAGTGATTGTTTGTGTGATGTAGTGGGCATTTGAGACTGACAACTTGAGTATATTGAGAGCGAGAGCACTTGGGGATACCACCGTGAAATCATTCATTTGACATGCATACTTGACATGTCGGAATATAGATGCATTTTCTTCATGTTAAACGGTAATATGACATTTGATGATTTGACATGTATACTTGACATGTAGGCATAGAGATATATATTCCTCATGCTAGACGATATATGCTAATTGGTGACTTGGCATATATATTGACATGTAGGCATGGAGATGTACTTTCCTCATGTTAATTGGTAAACAAAAATTCTTGTCTGGTGTTGTGAATTGGGAATACAATTCTTTTGATAAGCATGCCTACTTTCCAGTAAATGTGAACGAGATGATCATATATCTCTTTAGTTATTTACCTTTACTATTCTCATTATATTATTATGAGTTGTTATTGGCTATTGTGTTGGACACTGACCTTCTTTCAAGCTCGTCACTGCTTTCAACCTAAGGTTAGGTTTGTTACTTATTAAGTACATGGGGTTAATTGTACCCATACTACACTTCTGCACCTTGCATGTAGATCTTGGAGCTGATGTTGATGTGTATGGAGGGAGTTGGCATTGAAGATGTACATGCGTTCCGATTATAGCTGCCACTTGTCCTTGGTATCTTTAGATTTGCAAATTAGTTTATGTATTTTTCGAGCACATGATGTATTTTCGTACTAGCTTTGTAAATTCTAAGTTTTAGAAGCTCATAACTTGTACTACCAATCATTGAGATTGTATAGAAATTCAGTTATTTTTCTCATTTATTTTTATTATTCTCATTTGAGTTGTGTTGACTATTACTTAGCTACCTAGCATGTTGGCTTAGGTGCCATCACGACTAGATGGATTTTGGATCGTGACAAATGACTTCCTTAACAATCTTATCTTTTCCATATGTAATCATTAAAATAAAAAAATGCAAGAGATGTTACTCCTTATTCAACTGTCCAATTCCTCATAAATATTTTAAAGAATATTTTCTGGTGTTCGATTAGTCCGCGAAAGATATGTTGCTTAAAGCATTTATATCAAAGATTATTAATAATATCAACAAATAGGAGAGTGTTTATTGAAATATTTGAGTATAAAAGATAAATAATGTCGTTTAAGCAATAATTGAAAAATGACGTTAAAAGTTTAGATAGCGGTAAGGAAATGATTTCCCGACAAGCGAACGAGTTAGTTTCTCCTTACCATGTAAAATGGTTTGCTTGGGATATATTTTATGGTAATTAGCAAACATCATAAAATAACTTTGTATGAAAATGGCAAAACACTCTATAAAAATTGATGCAAGTAAATCATATAGAGAAAGTGGTAAGATGTGTGTTACCGTCGTTATATTTTCGGCTAACATAACCGATCCAACCTTTATGTTTTCACCTTCATGAATTTCAAAATGGTTGACCTTACTAGGGCTTATGATAGATAGATGATGAGGATTGTTTTGATAAAGGTCATGAAACAAGTGTCCTCCACACTTCACACCTCTATTGAAGCAATCAACTTGCCTTTCAGACCCATATTTTCATTTGCGGTAAAACAAAATGTAGTGAAAAGAAAGTGTACGAGAAAATGTTCATAAGTTATAGTCCTTAGATAGATTATACAAGAAGCAATAGAAGTAGTAACTTGAAATTGTAAATTCTCTTTGTTCCGAATTGGTTGTTTCTTTGTGACGGTTTTAACTTCTATTTCCATGGAGCAATGATTCGCTGTTCTTTCATTGAAGAATTTGTTCTTCTCCGTAGCTATCCTAACGGAATCATATTTTCCTCTTGATCCTCGGTTAATGCATAGCCATAAGATCTAAAGATGATGAATTCGACAACTCACTCCAAAGTGAAGTAATTCGTGTATTGGAGACTTACGGGTTTCTCCTTGCGGGAGATGATCGTATGTAGTAACCACGACTCGAATTACTGGTCGTTGGAAATCCTCACGTGGCAGACGGACCCCCTGTTTCCACAGCCTAAAGACCTAACCCTAGTCGTCTCTAGTCTAATTACAAACCTTCCTTTTCAACACCCGAAGTGGTGCTTATATAGGCTAGTACTAGGGTTTTAGGAGGAGGACTAGCTAATGGATTAACGAGCTAATTAGAACCCTTTAAGGGCGAAGTCACCTTTTAGTAAGGATGGTCAATTGACCACCCTTTGTTGAGATATTACGAAAAATTGCACCGCATATATAAGTAAAATATTAGATTTTAGATGTTTATAATATATATTGAACAATTTTTGTTTGGAAATCTTTTTACTTCTTTCAAGTCTGAACACCATTGGGAAAATTCCTGACTTCACCGCTAGCACCATTATGGGTGGAACCGACCCAATAACAATTTTCCAACACAAAGAGATTTTGTACTCAACAGATTGATATAATCAGGATAAAAATGCTGGAATAATATTCAGATGATTAAACTGGTCAATCTTTAATTTCTGTGACTTATTCAGCAATATTGTGGTTGAGGATTGATTACTACTATATTGTCTCTGCTGAACTTAAGGTTTTTGAATATATGGTCCTCATAGGATGTTGCATTTATCGAACCCCATTCTGAGGTCCCAAAAATGAAACTTACATTCATGGAATTCTAAATATTCTTAGAAAGGACCTGGAGGTTCGCTGTTGAATGCTCTTCCTGAGGGAAATATAATTCTCGCTTTTTCCTTCTACTTTTCCTTCTTGAAAATACCTATGTTAATGATTCTATTTCTATAAAGCCTGATTTGTGGTCTTAGTTGTATATTTTGATCTTAGAGTTACATTAAATGTATGTGAAAACAGCCTTTTGAATGGAAATCTAGAAGAAATATTACATAAAATAACCTGAAGGTTTTGAGGAGAAAGGAAAAGAGCAATTAGTACGTACATTAAAGAATTCTAATTTGGACTTAAACAAACTTCCTTTCAGTGGTATGTTAAGCTTCACGATACTGTGACGTTCTTCAGATATAAAGATAGTAAATTTGATGAATGTATATATCTGAAAGTCTCTGAGAGCAAATATAAATTCATAATTTTATACGTGGATGACATACTACTTACATGTAAGGATCATGGTCTATTACATGAAACTAAAAAAAATTCTTTCTGATAATTGTGGAATGAAGACATAAGTGAAGCATCTTATGTGTTTGATTGAAATTCATCGTGGAAAATCTTATTTCAAAAGGCCTATATACGTAAAGTTCTTAAAAATTTTCTAATGCAAAATTGTTTACTAACACAAAGTGAAAGGAGATAAATAAAATTTCAGCCAAAGCTCCAAGATAAAATTAAGCGTAACCAAATGAAAAATATCTCATATGCATCTGTAATTGGGAGTTTAACGTATGCTCAAACTTGCGCAACATTCTGATCTTAGTTTTCTGGTTGGATGTTCGAAAGATATAAGGTAATCCTGATATGGATCACTAGAAAATGGCAAAGTAGGTGATGTGTTATCTTCAAGGTACAAAACATTATATGTTCACCTATCACCATTGTGATTCTCTTGAGGTATTGGGTTATCGTGATTTGGATTTTATGGCTTGTGTTCAGAGGCGAATTCAGGATTTGAAGGTGACAGAGGCATATGAGCGGACTGCTCAACCAGTGTACCGCCAAGCTTTTGATCTTAAGGGTTCCAAACAAATTATATGACCGTTTTCAACATATATACATGCATATATATATATATATATATATATATATATGTTTATAACTTTTTCAACAGTTAATGGAAGCTGAATTGTGGCATGTTATGAAGGTACGTCACAAGCATTTTGGCTCAAGAATTTTATATCTTGGCTTAGAAGTTTAGATTTATTTTAAGGCTTATTAAAAATTTTAATGACGACTTTTGCAGCTTGTCTTCTTTTAAAGAACAACAAGTGCTCAAGCAAGCCAAAGCACACGAAATTGAAATATCTTGTTGTTTGTAAAAAAGTTAGCAAGTGTATCGGACATCTTGTATTCACTTTATTGTTCCAAAGTGCAAGTTATTTTCCTATCTCTTTAAAATATTAAAGAGATATATATATTCTTGTGCTTTGATAGTAAAGTTGGACCTTTATTATGAACATCAAAAAGTTGTTCAATTGGACATAAAAAGTTCATTTGAGCATGATAGTTAAAGTGGTTCATATCCTTCTGTTGTTTTGGAGCAATAATCATATTGTGATGCATAGGATTTATATCTTTCATGATATAACATTGCAATGAGCCAATGATCCATATTAGTGATGAATTTAGAAAAATATAGCGATCAGTAAAGTTAAAGTTGTAGCCATTATATTTTTGTGAAATCCATAATAATTTTCATTGATCATTTGATTAAGTGGGAGAATGTAAGATGTTTTGGGGCTGTATAACCACGTTAAAAAACCAAAATTAAATATACCAAGAGGCATTCATGATCTTCACTATTCACCTCACTTACTACCATGATCTACACATATATTAGCCCACTATATTTTATTTGTATATTCATTGTGTATTAACATATATAACTCCCAAGGCGTAAAGGTTGGATTGTGGATTTCATAATGGAGAAAGACAAAGAAACCAAATGTCTTAATGATGGGACAACACACTTGTCACTACAAATAGGATGATTTTTAGTCTCTTTCTCTTCATCACTCAAGCATAGAGCAAGGAGCTAGAGGGAAGATCGAGGTGCTAACTTTTATTTGTTTCTACACTCCATGGTCATTATTGAGGAGTAGAGGAGTAGAGTTAGTTATAATGAGAGTGGTATTTTAGACAATGTATACATGCACATGTGAGAGACACATGAGTGTTAGTTAAGCTGTTAAATACTGTTACTCACTGTAACAGTGCATTATAAAAGAAAAATGAAAAATCATTTTCTGCTTCTTCCTCTCTACTCTCTGTATCTTCTAGATCCTTCAAGCTAGGGTTTCAATTGTTCATGCAATCTAGATTCTATCGTGGTATCAAAGGGCATTTTTTGGAATTGTGACGAAAATATGTAAGATCTGAACATCGGACATTGTTAGAAGCTCGGATTCAATAAGCCATGGGAGAAACGGCTAGTCTTCAAATCGATCAGAATCATCCTCTGTTTTTAGCAGCTACAGATATGCCTGGAGTTGCAATACATGATATCAAGCTCACCGGACCTGAAAATTATGGTTTGTGGAGTATATCGATATGCATGGTACTTCTAGTGAAGAACAAGCTAGGGTTCATAGAAGGAACTAGCATAAAAAGCTCTTACAAAGGAGAATAGGCGAATCGGTGGGAAAGATGTAACGCGGTTGTTCTCTCATGGATAAGACGCACAGTATCTGCAGAATTACAGCCGAGCATCATTTATGCATCAAATGCAAAAACATTGTGGAGTGAATTCAAGGAGAGGTTTGATAAATCTAATCTCACTCGTTTTTACCTTCTATGGATACAAATTGGATCATTAAAGCAAAGTATTGATTCTGTAACATCATACTACACAAAAATGAAAGACCTTTGGGATGAAATTGACTTGTTAGTTCCAGCACCTAGTTGTGATTGTGAAGAGACTAGGCCTTTTATTGAGTAATTTAAAAATCTACGTTTGTTGCAGTTCCTTATTGGTCTTAATGAAAGTTATAGCCAAGTAAGAAGTTAGATATTGCTTAAGACGCCGGTACTGACTGTAAACAGTCTTACGCTTTGGTTATTCAAGAGGAAAGCCAACGTGAGCTAAGTGTGCTTGAAGTAAATAGAGAGCCCTTAACTATGATGGCAGGACATAATCAAGGATATAAGGCTAAGAAGGTTGGGATAATTTATGAGCATTGTGGATACAAAGGACATCTTAAAGAAAATTATTACAAAATCATAGAGTATCCTCCTGACATTAAAAGCAAGAAGAAAAGTAGGCGCAAGGAAACATACTTATTCCAACATGATATCAGAAGAGACCACAAGTTCTTCTCAGAACCACCCACACGGACATTTTTTCACTGAAAGTTAGTACAAAAAGCTATCGGATCTTCTGAACAAAACACATGCAGATGATGGTCATACGCTTATGGCAGGTATAACTACATTGCTGTCTAATGCATCCTTTTGTGAGTGGATAATAAATACAGGGGCATCTCATCATATTACATGTCATAAGGAGGTTTTGTCTAATTTAGAGAACATTAAGCAACAGAGGAATCATAATGTGCAGGTGCCAACAGGTAGCAGGTGCTCTGTGACACACAAAGGAAATGCTTCTATTCTAGGAAGCTATGAACTAAAGGATGTGTTATACGTTCCAGATGTTAAGTTTAATCTGTAGTTAATCTCCAAGTTGACCAAGGAGTTGAGATGATATGCCCTATTCTTCCCTGACTTTTGTGTATTGATGGGTCTTTACAATGGGAAGGTGATAGGGATTGGTAAGGAGGACAGTGGACTATATGTGCTCAAGTGGAGAGACAGACCTGCAACAACAATGGTTGCCAAGGACACTGATAAATCCAACCTTTGGCATATGAGATTAGGCCATCCATCAACAATAACAATGAAACACATTTATGTCTTGAAGAATAAAGTAGTAGACAACATGCAACATAACTGTGAAGTGTGCCCTTTAGCTAAGCAAAGTAGATTGAAGTTCCCTCTTAGTAGTAGTAAAACTGACTGTATTAGCTTATCCATCTTGATGTTTAGAGTCTTCATAAGTTGCCTACACATAACAGAAAACATTATTTTCTTACAATTGTGGATCACTTTAGTAGATATACCCGGGTATGCTTATTGCAGTCAAAATCTGAAGTTGTAACAGTGTTAAAAGATTTTCTTATAATGATAAAGACTCAATTTAGTATGAATGTGAAAGTATTGAGGTCTGACAATGGGAAAGAATTCTTTAACTCTAGTTGCAATGAATTGTTAGCTTCTTTAGGTATTGTGCATTAAAGTAGTTGTCCTTACACACCCCAACAAAATGGGATGGTGGAAAGGAAACATAAGCACATACTTGAAGTAGACAGAGCATTGAACTTTCAGAGTTGTTTACCTAGCAGGTTCTGGGGAGATTGCATTAAAACAGTTGTCTACCCTGATCAACAAATGGCCTACATCTCTATTACAAGTAAAGTCTCCTTATGAGGTGTTGTATAACAAACCACCTGTATTGATCACTTGAAGATGTTTGGATGTTTATGCTTTGCTAACAATTTCCAAAAGGAGACGAGTTTGCTAAAATGGCAAGAAAATCAGTCTTCATAGGCTACTCAGAGGTTCAGAAAGGGTATAGGTTGTTTGACTTAGACACTAAGACTATATTTGTGAGCAGAGACGTCATTTTTAGAGAACGCATCTTCCCTTTCAGAGAGACTACAACTACTTCAGAAGACAACTTTCCTACACTAGTGTCTGTGCCTATACCACCTGACTCCTCCATATCACCTGTATCTAGTACAGTCTCACATGAATCTTACACATTTGCTATAGATGCTCAAATTCAACCTACCGACATCATTCCAGTCCTAGGAGATATCAGTACACCTGCAACAAAATGAGTGGAGATTGAGCATGCAGTGCAAGTTGCAGAAGCAGTAGAGGTTGAGCATGTAATTAATGCAAGATACCTCAGCTGAATTATTTCCAGACATTGCTAATAGTGACAACAAAATCCATTGCACCACCACAAAACAAATCATAAGTAGAAAAGAAAGTGAATCACACAATAATGTATGTATTTTCCTCGCTCTCTTACTTTTTCCAAGTGCGGGTACATTCTCGAATATCGCCCCTCATCGGGGTAGCATCCGCATAAACGTAAATAGAAATTAGTATAAAATGTTCAGTTTTATTGAAAAAGTCAAGAAGAAAAAGGAAGGAATTATAGTACAAGGAAAACCCTAACAGATCCAAATTTATTTTTTACCCAAACCAATTCATTAAGCCAAGCTAAACCAAATAGAACATATATTCCACTACTAGGATTGCATAAAATTAAAGACCACAAAAATCAGTCGCAATACATATCTCAGCCAAAGTTTTCCAATCAGCTCAAGATTTTAATACACTTAAATGTTGCGAATCTATAATTTAAAAATAAAAATTATAACATATTGTTCAATCGGGCAGTAACAATTCGAAGCTTATAATAAAGCTTACCAACAGGAGAACCCGATATAACGCTACAAAGTGAATCCCGGGCGATCTTAATATTCAAAAACGATCTCAATATATGTATCTTTGTATCACAATCCTCGTCTTTGTCGCATTCTCTATAGCAAATCTCATCTTCCCTCATTTCCCGACAATCTCAATTTAGATTCCATGCTTAAATCAAAAGCAAAATAATAAACTCAACAAGAAATTAATAAGCCGAACAAGAAAGGAATGGTTAAAGAAGAAACCCCAAAAATCCTCATGGAGGAGAAACCTAGATCTGAGCTATATCTTATGACCTACCTCTTCTTGATGGTCAGCAACCTCCATAGGCGTGAGAGTGTTTTAGCCTACTTTGATGTGTTTGAAGCTATATGCATTTTGAGATGTGTTCTTCAAATACTTTCTTCATCTGTGATTGAAGCTAGAAAGAAGTTTTTGAAGCGATGCGTTATTTTGAAGCTATGCATTATGTTACGCGGCGCCTTCCTGAAGTTCCTTGGAAGGGAGACATAAGGCTAAGCAACCGATGTCAGTGCGGTTGCTATGCGCCAACTGAGGTCCTCGCCGTATGCTAGACTAGATTGTCAGTGTCGTACGGGAAAACCAATGTCGTGAGCAATTGAGCAGCGAAAAATGAACAACTGATGATGAAAGCTGATGATTGTATTGATGATGATGAAAGCTATTACAAGATGCAATGCGGTGTTGGGGGGGAGAGACACCAGTACAAAGAATTGTTTGAATGCTTGAATGTTTGAATGCTTTGGTCCCCCTTAATAATGCTTAAAAAAAATAAACCAAAGTTACATGAGTTGACCTAAGAAAGCTGTAAAAGCACACTGAAAATAAATGAAGTAAAGCTACTCTACAATTACAATGAAAAGGACTTAGTCTTCTATGGAAGCAAGTCCGATGGCAGCAACTTTGTCTTGAGCAGCAGGGTCTGCGCGCGCATGCTGTGGGCCCGCGCGGCACTATTTGGATCTGCCAATGGCGGGGCGCTGGTGCTTGGCATTGGGTCTGCGCGCGGAGCACTGTTTGTGCGTGCGGCGCTCTTGGCAATATGATGGTTTTTGTGTGCGGCATTGTCGGTGCGCGCGGCATTGATGGCATTCGCCAGCCGCTGGGCGCTGACACTGATTATCGGTGGGGCGACAGAGGCGCATGCTCGCTTGTCACTTGGTGCTGCCGAGACCACGGGGCCGACCGTGGCGCTAGGCGTTGGGAGGCTTGCCGGGACGCCACGGGGCGCATCCAAGGGGTCATGGGTCGATGATGGAAAGCAGACCATGACATTCTCCCCCACCTGAGTTGGCGACGTCCTCGGAGCCTTACCTGCCGGATGATNGCTGTGGGCCCGCGCGGCACTATTTGGATCTGCCAATGGCGGGGCGCTGGTGCTTGGCATTGGGTCTGCGCGCGGAGCACTGTTTGTGCGTGCGGCGCTCTTGGCAATATGATGGTTTTTGTGTGCGGCATTGTCGGTGCGCGCGGCATTGATGGCATTCGCCAGCCGCTGGGCGCTGACACTGATTATCGGTGGGGCGACAGAGGCGCATG
>AWOL01S0138547.1:3435-17585 GCA_000715115.1 Nicotiana otophora
CGTTTTGGCATAGATAAGAAGACTAAGCCAATTAGTACGCCACTTGCTCCCCATTTTAAGCTAAGTACTACTATGTCGCCAAGGGATGAAACTGAACAGGAGTATATGTCAAGGGTACCATACGCAAATGTTGTTGGTAGCTTGATGTATGCAATGGTTTGTACGAGACCTGACATTTCACAAGCCGTTGGAGTTATTAGCAGATATATGCATAATCCAGGAAAGGAGCATTGGCAAGCTGTGAAATGGATTCTACGGTATATTCATAGTACTGTAGATGTTGGGTTAGTTTTTGAGCAGGAAGGCAATCGGTCTGTAGTTGGATATTGTGACTCAGATTTTGCGGGTGATCTGGACAAACGAAGGTCAACTACTGGTTATGTGTTTACTTTTGCAAAGGCACCAGTTAGTTGGAAGTCTACTTTGCAGTCAACAGTTGCTTTGTCTACAACAGAGGCAGAGTACATGGCTATTACAGAGGCTGTAAAGGAGGCAATTTGGCTTCAGGGGTTGCTAAAGGAGCTTGGTATTGAACAAAAAAATATTACAATTTTTTGTGATAGTCAAAGTGCTATTCAATTAGCGAAGAACCAAGTTTATCATGCAAGGACGAAGCACATTGATGTTCGGTATCATTTTGTACGAGAAATCATAGAAGAAGGTGGAGTCACGGTGAAGAAAATTCATACTACGGAGAACCCTGCTGATATGCTGACAAAAGTGGTGACTGCGGTCAAGTTTCAACATTGTTTGGATTTGATCAACATTGTTGAACACTAAAGATTGAAGATGAAGACACAACCAAAATTTGTTATTGAGAGAAAATTGAAGATGTGGAATTTTGCCAAGGTGGAGATTTGTTGAAATTGTCAAAAGTCCCACATCGGTAGATGACAATTTTGAATGGGAATTTCACCCTATAAAAAGAGACCTAATGTTTAGGATTTAAACACACCTCTCATTTGTCTTTTATCTTCTTAAGGCATTTGTATCTTCTCCCTTTAGTATTATTTCACTTGTAATTTTAGAGTGGAATAAAATATTGATTGTGTCCGAGGAAGTAGGCAAAATTGGCCGAACCTCGTAAATTCTGGTGTTCTTTTATCGTTGTCTTATTGTCTTGTTTATTATTTAGCGGTTGTCATAATCTTTGGTATAGTAGTTGTGACTCATTCACACTATATACATTTTGCTTCCGCAACAATTGGTATCAGAGCCAAGGTACTGTCTAAGTATGCTCTGTGGTTGCAGCATAGTCTGATCTTCCACATCAGAAAAGATCTATCTTGGTAATTGAGTCAAGGTTCTGTCTGAGTATGCTCTGTGGTTGCAGCTTAGTCTGATCTTCCACACCAGAAAGGAAATAATCTTAATTTGTGTCGTCANTAACAATATACATAGTCTATGTAAAACTTATTGAGTTAAACCAAAGTCATATGGGTCGTTTGGTAAGCGGACTAGGTTATCCCGGGATAATAAGATAATAATCCCAGGATTATAATCCGTAGACTAATTTATCCCACCTGGAAGGTGAGATAAAATAATCTCAAGTTTAATGGGATAAGGTGATATATCCAGTATTAAGTGTGTGATTAGATTTATACCACGTTTGGTTGAAAACAAGACTTTATATACCAGACATCAAAAAAGTATATTTTGACTTGATTTAATTCCAGTATAAATAAACTTAAGATGTCATTCTGTGAAAAAGTATATTTCAATTTCCAACATACAAGCTGGCGTATTCCGGCTAACAACTTTTTAGTAAGGTGATAAAACGAATGCACATAAGGGTTGTTCAGCGTAATTTTGTTTTTGGGTGCGTGGGAGAGAGTCTCCCAACATAAATAATAGACAATAAAATATTGCGAGAAAAACAAGCAAATTTTACTTAACCCTTTAGTTTTTCGGGTTTAAAAAATAATACAATTAACTCTCTTGAATTTTGATCTTAAATCACGAAAAAATTAGTTGGATCATTTCATATATATCTAAAATGCCAAACTTGACCTTCATTTATGACAGAGTATTATATGTTTCTCAAAAATAAAAAAATTATTTAAAAATACCTAATGATATTGTATATAGATGAATAAATTTCATCTAATCGTTCCAATATTTCAAAATAAAAAAAAATACCTTATTCATTCTTAAAACAAAAACCCCTTGAAATTAATATCTTCTTGTTTTTTATCATAAAGTAGTGCGAAAAGAAACCCAATGTTGCCCTTAGTAAGAGCTAACTTCGTTTAGCTTCTGTTAATGATTAAACCAATTTGATTTAATTGAAGATAAAATATGCTCAATTGCATAGTACAAGAATTAAAATTAAAATTGAAATAGAGTAATAACTCAGGGATCAAAATTGTTATTTTTCTTTAAAAATATTCCTTTAATTATATTTATCTATTGTTTAAAGTTTTAATATATATTAAGAAAATCAGTTAATAATATTTATCATAAGAGATATTTTATGAAATTATCTTTTGTGTTCCTTAAATGAGTCATTATTGACTCTAAGCTTTAATGTAAGGATAAAATTGAAAAAATTAAATATGTCTTTTGATTTTTTAAGTGAAATTATATTAGATGAAATATTATTCTTCTAACGTTAACGGATAAAAAGGACGGACACAAAGGAGCACTACTTTAATTTATTTAGGGACACATGTCAAAGTGTCATTGAGTCAGTACTTAATTGTTTCCTTGACGAGAATCAATACTCACTGCTCTTGCTCTCTGACCTGCTGAAAATAAAAAAGGGTTAAGCTCTCAAAAATTTCAGCAAAACAGAAGAAGCTACGCTACTTTGTAAATCGTTCTCTCTTCTTCGTTCAACAATGCTTCTTTTTCTTAATTTTTCTGCTAAATCTTTAAAATATTCACAAAATGCGGGGTTTCTCGATAATGTTTTGAAACTCGCTTCAATTTTGATATTTGTTTTTAAGTAATCTTTGTTGTTTTTTCCCCATTCTTAACAGCTTTCTTTTATTAAAATCAATATAGGTATAATGCAGATTCATCTGATTTTTTTTTTTTTTTTTGCGCTTTAAAGTTTATAAATAGTAAATTTGAGCACAAGGGTTTCAGGGATATGAAATTGATTTCAGCTAATTCTGAAAGTAGAAAGTAACTAGTTAAATACTTGTCCGATACTTCTTGCATGTCGAGTTCTTATGTTTCTGTTACTATTTCATGCTTTTGGGTTTAGGGTTTTAGAGGTGAGTTTATTGAAACAGGAATATCAGTGTGCTGACATCCCTAAAAATAGTTGAAATCACTTTATGGGTTTTCTTGAGGTAAAAAAGAATTTTATTTTAATTTAAGGTTGCTTTTACTTTTCTGAAAATGTTGAAAGCATTTTATGGGTTTTCTAGAGGTGAAAAAAGAAAAGGAAAAGAAGAAATTTTAAAGGTAGTTTTTTACATTTCAGGAAAAGTTGAAAGCACTTAAAGGGTTTCCTTAAAAAAAAAGGTTGTAATATGGGTAGCTTATACATTTCATTTAATTTTTGTTTTCTGAAATGCTGGTGAATGTCTTTGGTTTTCGAGGTTTTCAGTTTTTGTGACTTGATGGATGAATGCTGAGGGTAAATAAATTCGAATCGAGCTTGTTTTCCTCTTTTTCTCTGTTGGCTCTCATCATAAATCATTTCGATATTGGAATTTCTCATAATTTCTTTAGAAGGCATGCACAATGTTACATATACTCCTGCAAACACAGTTTACATTAAAGAGCAAATTTCACCAAGCAATCCCAGTTTTCACCTAATAGACATTTATTTAGTCTTTTGTTTTGTTGCTTACATCTGGATTTTGTTTTATTGTTTTCTAAATGAAAGACCAGACCTTAGTCCTCCCTCTTTTTCCTTTTAGAGAAAATACTCATTTGGCCTTCCTGGAAGGAGCTTGGAAAATAGTGAAAAGTTTCTAATTTTTCAAATTTCAACTGGGCTATCTTAAGACTTTTAGCTGTGAAAAATTGTCTCTGGACTGTACTACTGATTGAATATGCTTTTTGAAAGGAGAGATCATATTTGTGCACACCACAAGTTGGAATTAAATTAATGTCAATAGGTGCTTCTCGATGCAGGCGCTTCATTCAGATGACAACTTCTGATATCATGGATGAAGTGGGATGTAGTAGTGGTAAAGGGAAGATATCAAATGGATCAGCGATGATGGATTTTGATATTGATGATCTCTTTGAAGTGGATGATGATGATTGGGATGAGGATGAGGATGAGGATGACGATGATAATCTTGATGTGGGTCCAATCAAAGAGTTGGGTGAAGGTTTCTTGAAGAACTTTTGTAAAAAGGCATCAACTGGTTTTTTTGAGAAGTATGGCTTGATTAGTCATCAGATTAATTCCTATAATGACTTCATCAACTATGGAATCCAAAGAGTGTTTGACTCGGTTGGGGAGATCCATGTTGAGCCAGGGTATGATCCATCAAAGAGAGGTGATGGTGATTGGAAGCATGCTTCTGTGAAGTTTGGGAAAGTATCCCTTGAGCGGCCAAGGTTTTGGGCAGGGGAAAAATTTTCTGTGGACGGTGGGAAAGAGTACCTGGACTTGTGGCCACGGCATGCTCGCCTTCAGAACATGACCTACTCTGCCAGGATTATGGTTGAGACTCATGTTCAGGTAAGCAAATGTTTTGTTTTTGCTTTGCCTGTAGTCTGTTGTTCTGTGTGTATCAATTTCTCTCTTTTTATTTATTTTCATTCATTTTCTTATTATTCTCTATTTTGATTTGGCCACTATGTTCTAAATTGATTGCATTGTGTTGTTTTCCTGTAGATTAAGTTGCCAATCTTGTTGGTCTCTCTTGAATAGTTCTTTATTAAATGCATTGCCCATCCGATGAAAAGTAATAAAATGGTCATCACAAAGGAAATATGAGCTCTGAGCTGCATGAATTCCTTATCCTTAACACTTCGATATTTTAACCTAAAATCCCTTCTCATGTCATGCAGTTACAGCTTTTCCAGTTAGCATTGAGAAATATCCAACATGTCATTTATTTTCCCTATGCTAGTCTTCTTTCTTTCTTTTAGTTTCACTGGCTGCCTTTGTATATGATTTCAGGTGTATACTAAAAAGCTAGTTAGAAGCGACAAGTTCAAAACTGGGGTAGACCAGTTTGTTGACAAGGAGTGTGAGATGGAAGACAAAAGGGATGTCTTGATTGGGAGAATCCCTGTGATGGTGAACTCAGAGTTGTGCTGGATGAATGGTGTTGACAAGCCTGATTGTGAATTTGATCATGGGGGATATTTCATAGTCAAAGGGGCTGAAAAGGTAAGATCTTCCTGCTAGCAACTCACACTAGATGCCTCCATCACTTCTACCTAAAGAGGGCATAACAAACAAGGATGGACAATTGGTCGTAGTTAGTATACTGTTCAAGCACTAACGAGTCTAAAGGGAAAATAAAAGATACAATTCAAAATACAGCCATGTCAGCTGTTTTACTACTCATTAACACTTGTTAACCAAAATATTTGCTCAAATTTTAGAAGATGTGATGGTAATATAAATTAGTATTATTGCCTTTGAAGAATTGGTACTTCTGTCAATAGAACTTTACCTTATCAAAAAAAAAATATTATTGCTTTTGAAGAATCTTTAGCATATTCTTATATGCAGAAGTTTTGTTCTCAAGCTTCAAGCTGAGTAATGCAATCTTTTCTCTTTTCTGCTTATATAGTACTCCTTTGTCCCAAAAAGAATAGCAAAGTACTCCTCAAAAAAAAAAAAAAAGAAAGAAAGAATGACAAAGTACTATTTGGGAAATCAAATAGTTTTTTTCTTGACTACAAATTTCAAAACATTTTCTAAATACTTTTAAAGCTAAAAGTTTATGATTTAAGTTCTTCTATCTTGTTTCTAAATATGTAATATTTATTTCAGAAAAAGAAAAAAGAATGAATACTTAATTCACATCGAAAATTAAATGTGTTTTACTCTCGTACTATTTTCGGGATTGAGGGAATATATGTAACTTTGGGCATGCCTTCTACACTCATGCTATTATTATACTGATATAGAATATTGTTTAACTTTTTTGGCCTTTTTGAATTATATTTCCTATCACAGTTGCTTAAACATTGATAATTCTTGCAATTTCCATTTCAGACCTTCATCGCACAGGAGCAGATCTGTTTAAAAAGACTCTGGGTGTCAAACAGTCCCACTTGGACGGTTGCATATCGCCCAGTTGCAAAAAGGAATAGAGTCTATATTAAACTGGCTGAGACCTTGAAGCTCGAGCACATTAAGGGAGTAGAAAAGGCCCTTACTGTGTACTTCTCAGTGGCGGAAATGCCAATTTGGATTTTGTTTTTTGCTCTTGGTGTATCCTCTGACAGGGAGGTAGTGGATTTAATTGATGTGGATATTGAAGATACTAATATTGTCAATATACTAGTAGCTTCAATCCACGACGCTGATAAGAAGTGTGAGGATTTCAGGAAGGGGAAAAAGGCTCTCGCTTATGTCGATAGACTTATAAAGGGTTGTAGATTTCCACCTCAAGAGTCTGTTGAGGAGTGCATAAAGCAATACCTGTTCCCTAATCTTAGTGGTCTCAAGCAGAAGGCTCGCTTCCTTGGCTATATGGTAAAGTCCCTCTTACACGCTTTTATTGGTCGCAGAAAGGTTGACAACAGAGATGATTTTCGGAACAAGAGATTGGAGCTGGCTGGTGAGCTCCTTGAACGAGAGCTCAGGGCACACATTAAACATGCTGAGAGGCGTATGCTGAAGGCGATGCAAAGAGATCTTTACGGAGATCGACAAGTGCAACCAATTGAGCACTATCTTGATGCATCTATTATTACAAATGGTCTCTCCAGGGCCTTTTCCACTGGACACTGGTGTCACCCTTACAAGAGAATGGAGAGGGTCTCTGGTGTAGTAGCAACTATTAGACGAACCAATCCTTTGCAAATGACTGCTGATATGAGGAAAACACGTCAGCAGGTTACATACACTGGGAAGGTTGGCGATGCTAGATACCCGTAAGTGTTTGTAAATTTATTGACCATATTTTTTTTCGTGCTTCTCATTAGCAAAGGTGGTGACTTTATTTGTCTTACGTCTTGGTCCTTTGTTCCATTCTGTCATAATTTGTGGTAGAAGTACTATTTTAGACTTCAATTGTTTTTTAAAAATATGCACCAAGACAATGATAGATATATGAATGCAGTCTAATTCAGGTATGCCTCATTCCTCCAAAAAGTCTAGCCAATTATATATGATAAAAAGGGGAAACCCAGTGCACTAAGCAAATGAAACAAGCGAGTTTTGGAACTTGTATTGAATTCCTCTTCAGAAGTTTTCTTGATCCTTTCTTTCATAATAGCCGAAAGATATGGAATCATGTTATCCTCCAAATGTTTTTTTTCTTTTAGTATCCTGTTCGTTTACCCGCCAATGTGCCATTGTTTCAATTATTCTTCTAGGAAGAGCCCATTGCATGTTGGAGATGGATATTGTTGCCGTTAATTTTAAACCAGAGCTAACGTACTAGGAGGTGATCCGCTTCAATGTGCCATTGACAGTTTACATGCACACCAACTCGCAACAATGCGTCCTTTCTTCTTAGATCTTTCCCTGTTAAGATTGCTCCATGGATTGAGCACCATGTAGGGAACGGCTACTTTCTTAGGAGGTTTTGTTTTTCCAAAGTGAATCTTAGTGGGGCTTTGAGTCAACTTCATTCTTTATGTGATTGCCATATGACCTAATGGAGGAACTTCTTAAAGATGATCTATTCATAATTATCTTATCAACCTCCTGAAAATTTGTAATGTTGTAAAGCTTGTGTGGGAACTTTTCACTTTACCCATTTTCAAATCCTAAGTGCTTCCTGTATGCGTCTTCTTTTTTGACATGTCCATACTTATTGTCCTTCATCCCAATTAAGAACCTGCAGTCATTGCCTTTTCAATTGAAATGGAGAGTACATAGGGAGATTCATCTTTCAAAGCTGTGCCAAACTACCAACTTCAGATGTAAAGCCAAAATTGATTCTGTTCCATTCCCGGCTTTGGACGTTATGAATCTTGGGAGATTTCTTTTTCCTTTCATAATCCTTTTCCATAAGGTTGTCTAGTATGTCATTCTGATATATAATGTTGTGATTTCATCTGACAACTACCCATTGACCACTTCCATACTTGAGATCTAAATCACCTCTCCACTGTGTATTTTGCACACAAGTGAAATTTAGTAGCAATTTTTCCAAAACGAACTAGCTTAAAAACATCTAGTCTTCTTATCCCGAATCCCCATATGGTTGTAGTTGTGACCCTCTGCCGGTTGATCAAGCGTTTTTTTAGAAGTGTTGACCAGGTGGTTTTTTTCTGTCTCCATTTGCTCCTTTCCTTGGGAAGTCCCTCATTTATATCTCAAGTTTCTTGAACACTGAGGATGCAATGGGGAACAAAGGCATGATGAAGTATGCAGCATATACCCTAAACTGGTACGAGTCTTGGATAGCCCACATCTGGGAATTTCATTTCCTCCGATCATTCCCAATGACAGTAATTCGGTTCTTCTCTCCAGTGATCCATGCCATGTAACAGAAGTTATCATTGAAAATGATGGAGGTATCTTGCCTCTGTCTTTTACCATTAGCTTTACCCTTGACGTATCAGCTATATTTAATTCTATTGAGCAGACTCATCCACTGGAGATGGATTGAGATCTGACCAAATTCACCAAGAAAACAACATTATTTCTCTTTAGGTCTGTGCAATTGGTTCTGAAGGCTCAAGGATCTAGCATCAGAAAAGAATCTTTCATTTATCTATTTTCTTCCAAAATTCTGTTGCTTTCAATTTTGGGTTGAAATATGAAGTGTAAAGAACATCACCTTATCTGGATGCCTTCAAACAAACTAGTCGTCTATTGCCATGTCCGGGTATTGCATCCTGTTACGTTACATCATTCATGAAGCCCACCTGGTTATTGATCGCCTGACCAACAGGTCTCAAGATTAGCAAGCTTTTCAGTTGGTTCTTCTGCCCTTTGAGAAAAGGTATTGTATTATTAACAAACTAGCCCTAAGAATGCACTGCGATCTTACATTGTACAAGGTGAAAGCAAAAGCAAAGAACCTCTGTATCCCTGTAGGGATTCTATAAAGTGAGATTGATTTTGTCTCATTTACAGGTTCCTATTTACACTATAAAGCAAGCAAAATTATACAGTAGAATTTATCTTCTGATTAGTTTTATCTTCAAAAGATCTCATACTTCTCCGTTCCCAAACTATCCACCATATACAAGCAGGTATCAAAGCACAAAAAGAAAGCGCCAGCTAAATTCTGGTAACAGTCACCTTCATGGGTTAAGGGCCACCAAGCTGCAGTCTTGCTCCGCTAGCAAGGAAGGAGCGAACGAACATAAATCTTCCCTACATGATCTTACTTGTTCCTGTTCGACAAAGCTAAAGTTTGATCCAATCTACTTTTTCCTTCGCCATAGGACTAGGCTCATGTTACTAAGTAGAATCAGATCAACCCTAAATTATGGGAAAACAATTCAATTTCTAATTGCTGTCAGATTCTATTTTGAATTTTGCACCGATACTGTATCCTAAGATTATAAAGATGAGAGAAGGATATCATACAACTAATTTTGATGTAGAAGTCTAAGCGTATATTCAATTTTATGTCTCAGAATCCTCTTTCTTGGGATGTATGAGAGACTTGTGGATTACGGAACACATAGGGCTAGGGCTAGACTGGTATGATATGTGACATAAGGTGTTTCTTATAGTCCTCTCTATTTTGAAATGTGATTCAGATTCAAGGCTCGCTGTACTGTCTTTTTACTAGTACTTGGCATTTTGGGACATTGAGTTACCTTCTGTCCTAGTTTTTTAAATATGACATCTAGGTATATCGAGCTAATGTATGCATGTTTATTAGTATGCTTACTGAGTTTGATTCATCTTTATATGTCTACATTGGCTGGTTAACTGGTCTATTCTGGATACTCGACAAGTTGATATATGTCAACATCTATGTTCAAGAACATGGGCATGTTTAATTTCTAATGGTTTAGATATCAGCATGACGAAAGGAACCACAGATGTTTCGATGGAATCTCAACTCCAACTCACTCTTTGAAGGCTTTTTGCTTAGTTAACCTTTACAGTTGGAATTTTGTTAAACCTGTACTTTGTCCAGTTAATTTTTGGATTTTGTTGGCTCCCTGAACTTTAACTGATCCTTTGTCATGGTGCTGACATTATCATCTCTTTTATACTCCCTTTTGCATCTACTTGATGCCATTTAATGATATTTACTCACATCAAAAAAAGATATCAGCATGTATGCATTGTGATCGAGTAGTTTGTTTGTGTGCTGTTTAATTTAAGTATGATAATCTAATGTGTGTTCTGGATTGGCTGGTTAGTTGGTCGTTTCTGAATGCTTAACAAGTTGATATGTGTACACATCTATATTCATGAACATGGGGTTTTTAATTTCTAATGCTTTAGATATCAGCATGTATGCATTGTGATATCAGCATGTATGCATTATGATCGAGTAGTTTGTTTGTGTTCTGTTTAACTTAAGTATGATAATCTAATGTGTGTTCTGGATTGGCTGGTTAGTTGGTCGTTTTTGGATGCTTAACAAATTGATATGTGTACACATCTATATTCATGAACATGGCTGTTTTAATTTCTAATGCTTTAGATATCAGCATGTATGCATTGTGATTCAGTATTTTATTTTTGTTCTGTTTTACTTAAGCATGATAATCTAATGAGTGTTAAAATAACTTATTCAGACATCCTTCACACTGGGGAAAGGTATGTTTTCTCTCCACCCCAGATGGAGAAAATTGTGGCCTGGTGAAAAACTTGGCGAGTATGGGTCTTGTCAGCACAACGATTTTGAAGCCACTTCTTGAGACGTTGTACCGGTGTGGGATGCAAAAGTTAGTAGATGATAGTGCCACCTCACTCCATGGAAAGCAAAAGGTACTTTTAAATGGGGATTGGGTTGGAGTATGTGAAGATTCTGCACTCTTTGTTTCAAAGCTAAGACGTAAGCGCCGCAGGAATGAAGTGCCACATCAGGTTGGCTCATAATCATTTTCATTTAATTTTGTACAGCAGAATAATAGAACCTTATTGTTGTATGCTTATTTTTTATATATATTGCAAGTATGTTCATTGATCCACCAAAAGGATGGTTATAAAACTGTCAATCAAACATAGAGACTCGTCTTTTTCTCTTTTCCCTCAAGTAGAATATAATTTTTATGGTGTACTGTATTGAATGTACAATATCATGTTAGGGCCGCAGGAATAAGGTCCCGCATCAGGTTAACCCATCATCATTTTGATTTAGTTAAGGAATATTTTGTTTTGTGTGTTGCGTGCTCACGCACGTCCCTGTTTTTTTTTTTTTTTTTTTTTTTTTCTGTGGATAAAATGGAACGCTTATTTATATATGAGTGTCATCAAGCCATCATAAGGATGATTATCAAACTGTAAACCAAAATGTAAAACATCTGTCTTTTTTTCTTTGTTCCTCAAGTTTATGGTATATTGTATTGAATGTAAATAACATTTTTTTTAAGGTTAAAATAACATATAGTACTGCAGGATTAAAGTGTCACACCAGGTTAACTGATGATCATTTTCATTTAATTATGTGCAGCAGTCATAAAATTTACTGTAGAATGTTTGGTTATATTGCTAGTACGTTCATTAATTCATTAAAAGGGCGATTATATAACTATTAACCAAAAGTGAAAGACTCATCTTTTCTCTTTGTTCCTGAAACAGATGTGACTTTTGTGGTATATGGTATTGAATGTAGACTAACTTGTATGCTGTTAAATCCATATCTCTCAAGCTGACAGTGGGTTGTGCCTCTTTTTTTCCATGGTGACCCGAACTTCCAACGTCTTGGTTGTGGAAGTAGAGGGTTCTACCACTGGAGCAACCCTATCTTGTCTTTCCTTAAATGGAAATAATTGTTTTCAGGATAACCATAACACTATAGTAGAGATATGATATTGGAACGCAAAAAGGTCAAGGTGACAATGAATTTGGAATAGATGGAATCCTTGACTCTGTCCATTCTATTTCTGTGATATTCTTCCCTTTTGCGAAATACCTCTTTTCTTTCCTTCCGATAATAGGAAATATCTCTTTGCAGTGTGCAGAAATTCAAAACTAACCAAATAATACTTATATCTTAAAGATTGAAGGATTCAGACTATAACATCAAATCCAGTAGTTCTCTATTAAATAACCTTATCACAAATTTGGCAATTGATTTCGTGATTTCTTCTAGCACTAATAGATATACCATGCAAGTTTAAAGCATGGAAGTTGATGTACCTTCTTGACTGAAGAAATTCACCCCAGTACCTTTTTCCTTAGCATGTGATGTGCTGCGTAAAGTCTCTCTTTGTATATGGATATTAAAAATTTACTCTAGTAAATTTTCTCGAGAAATGTTGTATATTGTCCTATAAGATTTGTTAATTTAATATACATACACTGAACAATCTAAATTTTTCTTCTAGGTTGAAGTTAAGAGAGATGAGCAGCAGGGTGAAGTTCGCATATTTTCTGATGCGGGAAGGATTCTGCGCCCTCTTCTTGTTGTTTCAAATCTAAAGAAAATCAAAACTTTGAAAGGGGGAGACTATGGCTTTCAATCTCTTCTGGACAATGGGATTATTGAGCTTATAGGACCTGAAGAAGAAGAAGACTGTCGAACTGCATGGGGAGTTGAATACCTCTTAAAAGCAGATAAGGAGAACCCACCTGCCAAGTATACCCATTGTGAGTTAGACATGTCATTCCTATTAGGCTTGAGCTGTGGTATTATCCCTTTTGCAAATCATGATCATGCTAGGAGAGTCCTCTATCAGTCTGAAAAGCACTCTCAGCAGGCTATTGGGTTTTCAACAGTGAATCCAAACATTAGAGTTGATACAAATACCCATCAATTGTATTATCCTCAGAGGCCACTTTTCCGGACAATGTTGTCAGATTCCCTTGGCAAGCCCAAATATGCTCCTTGCCAGAAAGGAATGCTTCCACGGCCTGAATACTACAATGGTCAATGTGCTATTGTTGCAGTAAATGTTCACCTTGGCTATAACCAAGAAGATTCATTGGTTATGAATCGTGCATCACTGGAGCGTGGAATGTTTCGGTCGGAGCATGTTAGGAGCTACAAGGCTGAGGTCGACAATAAGGAAGCTATTGGAAAGAAGCTAAAGATTGAGGATTCTGTTAACTTTGGGAAAACCCAGAGTAAAATTGGACGAGTGGACAGCCTAGATGATGATGGTTTTCCATTCATTGGGGCAAATCTCCAGAGCGGGGATATCATAATTGGGAAACACGCAGAATCAGGGGCTGATCACAGTGTCAAGCTGAAGCATACTGAAAGGGGTATGGTTCAAAAGGTTCTGCTCTCTGCCAATGATGAAGGGAAGAACTTTGCTGTTGTATCTCTGAGACAAGTAAGATGCAATTTCTCTCTCTCTCTCTCTCTCTATATATATATATATATATATATATATATATGTCTCTGCTTCTACTTATATGACTCTGTATATTCCATGGGGAACTTTTTCTTATGATACATGTTTATGAGAAACAAGTCGTTATCTAGAAAACTATATTAAGTCTTTGGAGAGCTGTTTGCAGGCAATTTAGAAAGTTTATTAAAGTAGTTGCATTTCGCGGGGGATGTCTTCATGAAAAATGGAGAACAAATGCTATGCAGACCATATGTAGCTTCAAGTACTTTGAACTCTCATTAATGAACTCATTGAAAGACTAGCCAGTTAACTGAATAAAGCAGATTTGTCCGTAAGTAGTATTGCTATATTGCTAAACTATGCTAAAGCTTCAAAACTAGAAGCCATTGTAGAAAATCTTCAGCCTGATGTTTCAAGGACTGACTCATGTAAAAAATTCTGAAAAAATCAAAGGGTCCTTGGGAAGTATTATCCTCTGTCGGGGGTTTTATCCAGTAAAGGAAAATCACTGGGTGATAACGGCGAGGGAGCTTATAAACTACCCAAGCTCCTTGTTTTCAACCAGTGTAGAAAATGTCCAATGTATCAATAGAGTCGCCTCCCCC
>AWOL01S0138550.1:0-14232 GCA_000715115.1 Nicotiana otophora
ACACACCCAGGATTTAAACCTAGAATAACATAGCCTCATGTTGGATCCCTAGTAGGAACGTTTATTTGCATCACGTGCATTTGACTTTGAGGGCTCAACACAAGGGTCGGGTCCGTCTAAGACAGGTGTACCTAATATAAAAGACCATCCTGATGTATTTTTACGTGCTACTTGTGCATATGTTTGTTTCGGTTTGCATGTTGACCGGTTTCTAGAATAGGGAAAGGAAACAAAAAAATAAGAGTGAAAGGTAGGTATTTAAACAATTCCGAAACTCTGCCGAAAGTTTGAAAACAAAAGAGAGAAAATAAGCCAATATTTTCAAAAGTCATGCTTCTTCCCCTGTTCCGTCAAAACTGACCGAACTATGCGGGTCTGATTCTCACCAGATGTGAGATACGTAGGCAAACCTCATCGGTTCCGGCCCCAATTTTTTAAAATCCAAAAAATAATATTCCTTTAATTCATTCTTTAGGAGTCTTTTCTTAGAAAAATCGAAACAAATAAAAATAAAAAAACTTTAATCCCAAAAATATTTTTCTTTGTTGAAGTCTTTCATTTGAAAAAAGAAAACAAATTAAATCAAAATCCAAAAAAGATTTTCTACCTTTTCTTTTATAAGTCTTTCAACCAAGAGGTTGTGAGTTCGAGTCACCCCAAGAGCAAGGTGGGAGTTCTTGGAGGGAAGGATGCCGAGGGTCTATTGGAAACAACCTCTCTACCCCAGGGTAGGGGTAAGGTCTGCGTACACACTACCCTCTCCAGACCCTACTAGTAGGATTATACTAGGTTGTTGTTGTTGTTGTTGTTGTTGTTGTCTTTTATAAGTCTTTCTCCCAAAATTCAAAAAAAAAATCAAAATCTAAAAAAATATTTTCTTTCTTTTGAAATTTACAAAAAAAAAAAAAAAAAAAAAAAAAAAATAAAANCAAGTCTAGAGAATTTAGACTGCAGTCTCATTTCCTTTCACTAACTTTGCATACGGAATGGAGCATACCTCATCAATAAAAATCAAGGAAGATTGATCAAGAAAGCAAGAATCAAGTAGCCATCTGAGCTCAGCATGAGAATGAATGTCCGACCTTTTCATGTTGATGACGGGCACAGTGCAGAACTGGTTGTCATTTAATGTTTCATTCAAGTAAAAAGCATACATGATGGTTGAAGCAACAGATCCAACATCTGCATCCAGATTGCAAAAAAAAAAAAAAAAAAAAAAAAAAAAAATTAAAAATCCAAAAATATTTTATTTCTTATTTAAAAGTCTTTCTTTCACCAATTCCCAAAAATAAAATAAAATAAAAAATCGAAATCGAAAACAAAATTAAAAATATTTTCATTGCTATGAGATTTTGTCGAATTATTTGTATATAAGTAAAAAAAAGAGTTAGTTTATATATTTTATTTCTATCTTCCCGAACTACACAAGCTCTGATTCATGCGGCGATCCTGATACGTGGGCAATCCCCATCGGATTCGATCATTGACATTAAATAAACTGAGTGGAAAACAAAACAAAGAGCAAAAAAAAAAAAAAACAAGAGTGAAAAATCCAAAAAGAGAACTCTGTGTCTAGATTGACAAAGAAAACCACGGAATATTTTTGTGAATATGCTGTCATATGGCGCGAGCAAGCCGCCACGAAAAATCCTCCAATGGACGAAACAGAAATGGTTACGGTCTTCCTACGGGCCCAAGAGGCGAACTACTTCTAGAACATGATGTCTGCTATGGGTAATATGTTCGCCGAGGCTATCAAAATTGGGGAGATGGTCGAAAATGGTTTAAAAACGGGCCAAATTTTGAGTCATGCTGCCTTTAAGGCCATATCACAGGCCGTTCAGAGTGGTTTGAAGGGTTTGATGAACAGAAATTGGAGAGATGAGGAATTTGATACGGCACTGAAGGCCCTTACAGCCCTTGCTGAGACAGAGGAAAAGCCAAAAACGGTCGTCAAGCCTGAAAGTTTCCTATCAGACGGGAGTCTCAGTAGCCAGTCTTGCTATTCTTTCTGCATCCAGATTATCTCAGGGTGTGATCCGGATGTTTTACTTTATTGTCTTACTTTCCGGTATAAACCCATCTATCTTTAAAATTCAAAAAATAAATAAAAAAATCAATCGAAATCAAAAAAAAAAGAAGAGAAAAATCAAATGAAATTAATATTTCATTGTCCAGGAATGTCTCTTTTCTTAATTTTGTCACTTCTCTTATTCTTTCTTTAGCTTTGTTAAATGCAGATTTCAATAACATGACATGCTTGCGGACTTCACGCCCCGATCCTAAAACGCTGTCAGACTTCGAAATAATGAATCAAGAATCAAAATGCAATGAAGATAGGTTTAAGGAAATAAAATAAAGAATCAGAACAGCTAAAGGAAAATTGGCTTCAGATTGGAAAGGTCCATACATTGCACAAGAGTACTCCCAAAAGAGAGCGTTGTACTTTGGACACATCGAATAAACTACTGCTGAAACAACTGTCAATGCAGGTGCAGTCAAAAGGTACTATGTTGGATCCTTTATATAGCAGTAATGTTCTCCGCTTGGGATGAAGAAGGCTTTCTTTCTCACTATCCAAACATTTAACCCTTTGCAAACTCTTTTGAGCCGGCTCCCATTCTTTGATTACCCTCGTTGGAACCCGGAAGTTATTATTGAAAAATAAAATGAATGAAAAATGAAAAACAATAAATAAAAAGAGAAAAAAAAAGAAATATAAAAAAAGGAAGAAAAGACAAAGAAAATGAAATGAAAAATGAAAAAAAAGAAAAAGGAAAGGAAAAAGAAAGAGAAGAAACCAAAACAGAAAAGAAAACCAAAACAAAAGAGAATCAAAAAACAAAGTTCTCATCCTTGAACTACGTTTGACTTGATTCCGAAAGGATACGTAGGCAGCATCTCTCTAGGGTTCAGTCACACCAAAATAAAAATTCAAATTCCCCCAAAAGTGAAACTGGGGCAGATGTTATAATGGTTTGGCAATGATTTTGTCTAAAAGGTTCCAAAGTTGTAATTCAATCGACATCCTTTTTACCCAAATCCTTTTCAAGTCCTTCCGATCAATCGGCGAAGAGATTCAAAATGAGAGGATACAGTTACTCGGATCTGATACAACAAAATGAGAGAAATAAAATGAGAGAGTCTTATTGGTGAAAAACCTCACGGGCACCATAAGGCGATGGTAAGCAGAGAAATTCGAAAATGAGAGAATCTTGTTAGTGAAAACTTACAAAGAGAACTATAAGGCGATGGTGAGAAGATAAATGAGAGAGGTCAGCTGGTAAAAACCCGCAAAGGGCGCCACTGATCAAAAAGAGGATCCTCACAGTCACTGGCATCGACACAGTCCTGGGCAAAGTTTCTCAGTCTCAAAGCAAGAGTTGTGATGAATTTCTGAGAGTTGGACGGTTTACACAGATCAGGCATCTAGTCCAAGAGGCATGTCATGTTCATTGAAGTCTGTATACACTCCAGATAAGTCCTTCTTTCTTTTCCCCGAAAGGGATACCTCTTGTCTAAATTCATTTGTCCATTCCATTGTTTGCTTTTCTTTGAATCCTTTTCGGTTTAACTCTGTTCCGAAACTAAGACAAAGAAGGAAAGGTAGGACTGATTTACAGGGTTCTCACTTGATACAAGCCAGTATGCAAAATAAAAGGCACCCAATCTCGGCAGGGGCATCAAGTTGACTCCAACTAGCCGTGTTGGCCGATGTTTCGAAATCAAAAACTGTTGAAAGAGGAAATTCAAAGTCAAATGCCCACAAGGGCAAAATAAAAGTTGAAAAGGTTAAGTCCCACGTGACTAACCATCATGGCAAAGTCCGAAAAAGCTATAGGTTCTCCGAGGTTAGAAATGCAATCGATATTCAGGAAACAACTAGTTGCAACTGAAAGGACCGAGACCAAGTGNAGGTTAAGTCCCACGTGACTAACCATCATGGCAAAGTCCGGAAAAGCCAGAGGTTCTCCGAGGTTAGAAATGCAATCGATATTCAGGAAACAACCAGTTGCAACTGAAAGGACCGAGACCAAGTGACTGAAACAATCAAGGCCACAAAACCAACCACCGTTTCAAACTGACAAATTGTTCTTTGTTTGAAAAAAAATAGGGAAACAGGTGCAATCCAAAAGCAACCTTGCAAGAAGCAGGTGCAACCAAAACGAAATTACGCAAAGGCTAGAAACAGTTTTGCAGCAACTACTCCAAAAGGGAAGTCTTCTCCAAACTCTTTCCCGCATTTTACTCATTATCTTAAAAATAATATATGAAATTAAAAAGAAAGAAAAGAAAAAAAAACAAAAAAACAAATCATGGTAGTATAGGTTCTCCAATCCCTACCTGCGTTTTCCAACATAGGGTTTTCACTCCCTAGTTGACATTATTTTAGACATAGGGTCTCAACTCCCTAGTCTTTTTTCCAACATAGGGTCTCCACTCCCCAGTCTTTTTTCCAACATAGGGTCTCAACTCCCTAGTTGATTTTATTTTAGACATAGGGTCTCCACTCCCTAGTCTCTTTTCCAACATAGGGTCTCCACTCCCTAGTTGATGTTTTTAGACATAGGGTCTCCATTCCCTAGTCTGCTTTTTCAACATAGGGTCTCCATTCCCTAGTTGATGTTTTTAGACATAAGGTCTCCACTCCCTAGTTGAAGTTATTTTGGACATAGGGTCTCCACTCCCTAGTCTCTTTTTCAATATAGGGTCTCCACTCCCTAGTTGATATTTTTAGACATAGGGTCTCCACTCCCTAGTCGCTTTTGCAACATGGGGTCTCCATTCCCTATTTGATGTTATTTTAGACATAGAGTCTCCACTCCCTAGTTGAAGTTATTTTGGACATAGGGTCTCCACTCCCTAGTCGCTTTTGCAACATGGGGTCTCCATTCCCTATTTGATGTTATTTTAGACATAGAGTCTCCACTCCCTAGTTGAAGTTATTTTGGACATAGGGTCTCCATTCCCTAGTCTCTTTTCCAACATAGGGTCTCCACTCCCTAGTTGAAGTTGTTTTGGATATAGGATCTCCACTCCCTAGTCTCTTTTCCAACATAGGGTCTCCACTCCCTAGTTGATGTTTTTAGACATAGGGTCTCCACTCCTTAGTTGATTTATTTTAGACATAGGGTCTCCACTCCCTAGTCTCTTTTCCAACATAGGGTCTCCACTCCCTAGTTGATGTTTTTAGACATAGGGTCTCCACTCCTTAGTTGATTTATTTTAGACATAGGGTCTCCACTCCCTAGTTGATTTTTAGTTTTTTAGACATAGGGTCTCCACTCCCTAGTCATTTTTTCAACATAGGGTCTCCACTCCCTAGTTGATTTTATTTTAGACATGGGGTCTCCACTCCCTAGTCTCTTTTCCAACATAGGGTCTCCACGCCCTAGTTGATTTTAGTTTAGACATAGGGTCTCGACTCCCTAGTTTCTTTCCCGACATAGGGTCTCCACTCCCTAGTTGATGTTTCCAACATAGGGTCTCCACTCCCTATTTGATTTATGTTATACATAGGGTCTTCACTCCCTAGTCTATTTTATTTTAGACATAGGGTCTCCACTCCCTAGTTGATATTTTTAGACATAGGGTCTCCATTCCCTAGTCTGTGTTTCCAACATATAGCCTCCACTCCCTAGTTGATGATTATTTTAGAAATAGGGTCTCCACTCCCTAGTCGCTTTTCCAACATAGGGTCTCCACTCCCTAGTTGATATTTTTAGACATAGGGTCTCCATTCCCTAGTCTGTGTTTCCAACATATAGCCTCCACTCCCTAGTTGATGATTATTTTAGAAATAGGGTCTCCACTCCCTAGTCGCTTTTCCAACATAGGGTCTCCACTCCCTAGTTGATGTTTTTAGACATAGGGTCTCCACTCCCTAGTCTGCTTTTCCAACATAGGGTCTCCACTCCCTAGTTGATTTGATCTTAAATGCAGGGTATACCACTTCCCGATATCTTTGCCAACATAGGGTATCCCATTCCCTGGCACATTTTCCCAACATAAGGTACACCAATCCTTAGTTGAGACATCCTTTGACAATAAAAGAACACTATCCAAAAACAAAAATATGACTTTTTCAGGGTACACCACTCCGGACCTTTTATTGCTTTCAATAAAGAAGTAGTTTAGAATTTTGTTACAATAACTCACGAAATCTTTCTAGTGCAAACTAGGGCAGAAAAATTTCGTTCATTTATTTGTTTTGGTGTCTGAGTAGGTTTTACCTCGAGGCACAGGGTTCGAGATGACCAAAAGAAGAAGTCTCAATTCAGAATAAAAGAAAAGAAAAAATAAGTGAATCCAAAATGCAAAAGCAATTAAAAAGATGTGGAATGCTCAAGACATAACTCAAGCCACAAGCATTGGAGTCCCGTTTTGATTAGAAGAAGCTATAGAACAATGAACTAGAACTTACAACTAGCGAGCATCAAGGTTTAGATCAGAGTCTGCATGAAGAACCAGTCAAGACTCAAGATCAAGTTTCTGAAGATTTATAGATAGGAATCTTGTAACTCATAACTCGTAGGCTTGTTTAATTTTTTTAAATTTTATTTTAATATAATGGCAGGACCGCGGACCGTAGCCTCGACGGAACCTCACTCGACTCCTCAACTCATCATTCCACCATTCTCCTTGAACTACACGTGACCCGATTCCTCAATAACCCGGGATATGTAGGCTGTCCAAAACAAGGATTCGGTTGCACCCTATCTTTTATTTCTTTTTCTTTTGAATAATGGTTTGGTCACAAATTAGTCACATGACTCACCTAAATTTTGCCTGAAAACTCTTCATATTTGCAAGCAAAGAGGGGCAGCTGTGAGCACCTAAAATTTGACTATATTTGAATTTTTATCACCTTCTACTATGTAAATATCTTCAGAAATTTAATATATATTTTTTAGCTTTGTTACACTTGTCTATATATATATATATATATATATATATATATATATATACACACACATACATATAGGATAAAAATTAATAATAATTTAAAGGGTCAATTATTACTATTAATATTATTTTTATTATTATTTTAATCTTTGATTTTAAATAAAATGAATTAAAAACCGAAAATTAATAAAAATTATTTTTTTTTAAACAAAATTTCGGATGGGAATTAAAAAATAGGAAAAGTAGAAATATAAAATTAAAAAGTAAAAGTAAAAGTAGGTGGAAATTGTTTAATAAAAAAAGTAAAAGAAAGTAAAAAATTAAAAAAATAAAAGTAAAAGAATATGAAAATTTAAAAAAATGAAAAGTAAAAGAAAGTTGGAATTAAAAAATAAAAGTAAAAGAATATGAAAATTTAAAAAAATGAAAAGTAAAAGAAAGTTGGAATTAAAAAATAAAAGTAAGGGTAGCTGATTTTTTGTTTTAAAAAAAAACTAAAATAAGTGGGAAATAAAAAAAAGAAAAAGAAAACTAAGTAGGAAATAAAAAAAGAAAAGTATAAAAGTGGGAATTTAATTATAATAAAAGTAAAAAAATTAAGAAATTAAAAAATAAAATTAAAGGAAAGTGGAGAATTATTGTTTTTAAAAAAAATAAGAAAAATGGGAAATAAAAATTCTTTTTAATTAAATAAATAAATAAATATTTGAAAATTCCGAAAATTTTTCTATAAATAGAAGAGAAATGTGGGGAAAAAAAGAGGAGAGAAAAAGAAAAAAGAGAGGGGAGGGATTTGGAGAAAAGACATTTTTTCTTCTTCTACGCTAAGAAAAATTTTATTCATGTCATTCTTTCGAAACAAAACCACTAGTTTCACCACCCCAAAGCCACCAGCCCTTGACCACTTTTGACCCATCATTAACCCAAAATAAAAGCTCCGAATATAGCCTCTAAATCATCGGTTTGCAAGGTCGATTGAGGTTGCAGGTTGAGATTTTCCGTTCGAGTTTTTCGCGGTTCGAAGGGTCCAGTTGAGAGCTATCTGATCATTGAGTGGTTGTAATGTAAATCCACAATCATTAATGCAAAGGTTCACTTCTCTTTCTATTTTTTTTTCATTAATGTTCTGGGTCACTCTGTTTTAATTTAACTTTGAGTATGATATGGTCGAGTTTGCATCCGAGTGTGCTAAGATTAATTTGTTCTCATGTTGAGTATTTGTTAAGATTAATTTATTGTCCTTTTTGATCGTTCATATGGTTAATCTTATTGATGAATATGTAGTAATTTGTTACTTTTCTTGCTTATTCAATGAAGCAATGACTTTCCATTTTAGCATGATTTAGTTTCATTTTGATCTCATATCTTAGTGACTAAATTGCTTCTGCCCGTATCTATCTATTCCTACCATAAATTTAGTCTAGTTTCAAATATTGATTAGCAGTAAAATTATAAGAGATTAGGTTGGGCCATGATTGGTGTAAGACTTTAATTGGACTTTTCTGGCGTATTTATGGGCTAATTGTTGCCCAGGACCAAAAACAAATAAACAGTCACAAGCTAGCCAATTTTTCCATAATTAAGTTACTTCATTTCCTCCACAACAATATCCATATCTCATGACCTTACAATAATCTCAAAATTAGTAATTGAATAATATTCGAACATCATAGCTTGCTTTAGGCGCGATTAATAATAAATCATCGTGACTGTGTGTACGGTTCCCGTGGCATAGTCATGATATGTAAACCCCAATTCAAGTGTGTGTTTTACGCGACTTGACCATAACTTCAAATAATGATAAAAATAAACATGTTGTAAATCGCGGGTGCGTTTCACGTGGCGCGATTTGCAATGTGTACCAAAATGACAAGTGTACGACATCGTAGCTTGTTCAAATAAATTTCATAAATACTAAAAGCGGCTAAACAAATAATTAAAAGTGGTCAAAAGGTAAAATGCATAATAGGTTTTAAACATGTTATGAATAAGATAATTAGGCCAAGTATTAATTGTTAAGCGACCATGCTAAAATCATGGAATCCGGGAGTGCCTCACACCTTCTCCCGGGTTAACAGAATCCTTACCCGATCTTCTGTGTTCGCAGACCATAAATAGAGTCAAATTTCATCGATTTGGGATTTAAAATAAACCGGTGACTTGGGACACCATAAATTATTCCAAGTGGCGACTCTGAAAAATTAAATAAATAATCTCATTTCGAATAATATCACTAAAATTGGAAAAACACCCTTATCCCCGGGGAAAAAAGAGGTGTGACAATACATAGGATAATACCAAATAGGATGTATAACTAATGCTTGTATTAGTTATACATATGTTAGAAAAAGTGTACCAAAGCTAATGCATGCATTATTTTCTCTAATACACTCTACCAAAAGACCTCTTACTACTTTGAAAGTTTGCTTCCACACTAATCCTAATATTGCGTTTGAACTTTGTAAATCTTTTTATTTTATAATGCTCCCTAACTGCTCCTACTTTATCTATGTAATAAAAAATAATATTCTTTGTGGGGGGAATATGCTGCTTCCTTAATGTTGGTAGATGCAATTTTAATTTTATCAAATGCAGTTCCTAATAAGGAATGGACTTACACGTGGATCTTGGTTTACTCAGTCATATAATTCGGCGATCTTTGTATTTTAAAATTTATATACTTTGCCTACTTCTGTCTTTGAATTGTTCTTTAAATAAATTTCCCAGGTCTGAATCTGACCAATACAATTTGTAAATAAATAGCACTATTAATTATGTCATGCGTCGTCACTTCCTGGACTCCAGATGCATGAAGAAAGAAAAAGTAAAAAAAAAACATACAAATTTCAAAATAATTAATATGTTGATTAATTAATTAAAGATCCAATTTAATAAATCCAAATGTATGCTTCCTCATTTGTGGTTAGGTTCTTCCTTCTTCTACCTTCCAATCCATAAAATATTGAATTAATAAAAGAATATTCTCCACTTTTGAGTTTTAAGAGGATGTGTTCTATTCCAAACCACATCCACAACTCTTAAATCAAATATTCAAATAATGATTATTATAATAGGACACGGAATGAAAGTATATTAATTAGTCAAATGACTTGAAGCAAAAGGGAGTGATATTTGATAGACACACACAAATGCGACATAAATAAAGTGAAAAAGTGTCAATTATCGACCTCAGTTTAGAAGCCCAAATAAGAGTTCAGTCAAAAACTCAACAGTTTTTGTTTAAATAATATATTTATGCTAAGAAATTTATTAAATGTGTATATATAGTATATTTAAAACCAAATTATCAATATTCGAAATCGTCATTCTAAAATCTAAAATTCATAAAATTTGAAATTTTGGTTGTAACTCTTATGGACTTGTTTTCTTATTTAAGTCATATAGTTAGTGATTCATAACATTGATTTGATTGGTATTAATTAATGAAAGGAATAAATATAAATTAGAATATTAGTAATACAGTTTTGATGGATAAGTTGATAACTTTGATGCATGCCTCTTTCTTCAAACCAGCAATCGTCATCTTTATCATGTCAAACGACTTCGAGGAATAGATGGTGAATTATTTAGTAATTATTATACTAACTAATACAGGTTGAACTAATTAATTTTTATGATTGATCGATTGATTTCTTATTAATTACTGGTATTAATTTTGCTTTGTGTGATGATTGAGACATGCAGTGTAAAGGGAGGCAGCAATAGATCTGGCGACAAAGTAACAAACTTCAGTTTATCTCTAATATTTGAATCCAAATAAGAAACTGTCACAAAAATATTGCTAAACAAATTTATAGAATCATCCCGCAGAATATTCTACTTTAGGAGTATACATAATGTAGTAGTATTTGTTTTATTATCTAATTAAATGAACTTGAGTGAAAGTATAGGTGTTACTGACGCAACGTCGAATTATATTATTTATATAACAGAATTTTCTATAACAGTATTGTTTGTTTTCATATTTTTGACTAATATAATAAAATACTATTATAAAGGATATATATGTTGCGTTTTTATTAAGGGGTGTGAATGGGAAATGGAAGAGGCACTTCTTGGGTGTGAATGGAAAATAGAAGATGCACCTCTTGGATTGCACCTCTTCATCTCACCCTTTCATTGGGGTGTGAATGAGAAATGGAAGAGGCGCCTCTTGAATTGCACTTCTTCATCTCACCCTTTCATTGTCTATAGATAGAGAGGCTTAGCCTAATTTTCCTTCACTGTAAAATTTGAAATCTCTCCCCTCAATTTTCTGCATACTCCATTAGTTTTTCAAAAAGCAAAACGTAAGCATTTTGTGTGATTTGCTCCGCCATTTGAGTTCACCGAAATTCTGTGATTTGAAGTGCCGCTATCACAGAATAGTTTTTCCGTTCTATCCTGCGAGAAATTAATCCGCAACCTTGGGCATTGTGAGGGGATTAAATTCCTTAAGGAAACACAAGAAACTTGTGGGCTCGAAATTTTTCCTGCTTTAATTTTTTCTTTAAACTAACGTTTATTGATTTACTGGTTTTGAATACAGAGTAATAACAAGCTTAAGAAATTTAATATTTATTTCTGTATTCATCTTACTTTCTGCTTTGGGAGACTAAAATCTTTTTGATTTTCTACTACCGTTTTGGAGATTAAAATCTTCGGATTTTCTACTCCAGTTTGAGATTAAAGTCTTTGTGACTTTCTACTCAATCCGAGATATAAAAACTCGATTGTTTGTATTCGATTTGAAGATATAAAAACTTCACCGAGATACTTATTATGTTTGTCAATTTCTATTACCTAAAAATGACAACAAGTGCGGAACAATAAAATGGTTCTGTTGGGACTACTGTTGCAATGGCAACTGCGTCTTCAAGTCGCACAACTCCTGCACCGGCGATGACACCGACAGAAAAACCCGGGAAGTTTTTTGGTGTGGACTTTAAGCGTTGGCAGCAAAAAATATTCTTCTATCTGACCACACTCAGTTTACAGTGCTTTATCAGCGAAGACGTTCCAGTCCTAGGAGAAGAAACTCCTAAAAATGAGCGATTTGTGGTCACTGAGGCATGGAAGCATTCTGACTTCTTATGCAAAAACTATATTTTAAGTTGCTTGGAAGACGGCTTGTACAATGTTTATAGCGTAATGAAAACATCAAGAGAATTGTGGAATGCTCTTGAAAAGAAGTACAAGTCTGAAGATGTTGGACTAAAGAAGTTTGTGACCGCCAAATTTCTGGATTTCAAAATAGTTGACGGTAAATCTGTCATAACGCAAGTCCAAGAATTGCAAGTTATTGTTCATGACCTCCTTGCTGAAGGTATGGTCATAAATGAAGCGTTTTAAGTTACGGCATTTATTGAAAAGCTGCCTCCGCTGTGGAAGGACTTTAAGAATTACTTGATACATAAGCGTAAGGAGATAACGCTTGAAGACCTTATTGTTCGTTTACGGATTGAAGAGGACAACAAGGCTGCTGAGAAGAAGTCTCGTAGAAATTCAACAATTATGGGTGCAATTATTGTTGAGGAAGCTTCAACGAGCAAAAAGAGAAAGAAGTCGTCTGGACCAAAGAATTACCCAAGCAAAAAGAAGTTCAAAGGTAATTGCCACAACTGTGAAAAGGTTGGACACAAGGCTGCTGAATGTCGCGCACCAAAGAAGGACAAGAAGAAAAGTCAAGCAAACATGATTGAGAAGAATGATGAAATAGATAATTTATGTGCCATGCTTTCGGAGTACAACCTAGTCGAAAATCCTAGAGAATTGTGGATTGATTCGGGGGCAACTCGTCATGTTTGTGCTAACAAGGAGTTGTTTACTTCTTATGCTCCCGCTGGACCCAACGAGACAGTTTTTATGGCAAATTTCGCTACTGCAAAAATTGAAGGAACGGGCAAGATAGCTTTGAAGATGACTTCTGGCAAGATTGTGACTCTAAATGATGTCCTTCATGTTCCGGAAATGCGGAAGAATTCAGTCTCGACATCACTTCTAGTCAAGAATGGCTTTAAGTATATTTTTGTTTCCGACAAGGTTGTAGTTAGTAAGAATGAAATGTATGTAGGAAAATGCTACCTTACTGAGGGCCTTTTCAAACTCAATGTAATTACCATTGATATGAATAAAATTTTAACTTCTTTTTACTTGTTTGAGTCAACTAATTTATGGCATGAACGTTTAGGCCACGTCAACTTCAAAACTTTGCGAAAAATGATTAATTTGAAAGTATTGCCTAAGTTTGGATGCAATAACTCGAAATGTCAAATATGTGTGGAATCAAAGTATATTAAACATCCTTATAAGTCAGTTGAAAGGAATTCAAATCCTTTAGATTTAATTCACACAGATATTTTCGATATGAAGTCAATACCATCTCGCGGTGGGAAAAAGTATTTCATAACTTTTATTGACAACCGTACTAGATATTGCTATATTTACTTACTTAATAGTAAAGATAAAGGAATTGAGGCATTCAAGAAATACAAAAATGAAGTTAAAACGCGACTAAACAAAAAGATCAAAATGATAAGAAGTGATAGGGTGGTGAATATGAATCTCTTTTTGAAGAAATGTGTTTGGAATATGGCATTATTCACCAAACAACTGCCCCTTACTCATCGCAATCTAATGAAATTACGGAAAGAGAGAATAGAACGTTAAAGGAGATGATGAATGCCTTATTGATATGTTCGGGTTTACCCCAGAACTTGTGTGTGTGGGGGGGGGGGGGTTATTCTTACAGNAATCAAATACTCAACCGAGTTCCCCATAACAAAACGCAATCTATTCCATATGAAAAATGGAAAGGTAGGAAACTCAACTTAAAATATTTTAAAGTGTGGGAGTGTTTGGATAAAGTGCAAATTCCTAAACCCAAAAGGGTGAAGATTGGACCGAAAACAGTTGATTGCGTTTTTATAGGATATGCAAGAAATAGTAAAGCATATCGTTTTCTGGTTCATAAATCAGAAAATCCCAACATTCATATTAATACGCTAATCGAATCCGATAATGCTGAATTCTTTGAGAATATTTATCCGTATAAAAATAAATGTGAGTTGTCTAGTGAAAAATCTAAGCGACCTCGAGAAGAAGAAAAGGAAAGTACGTTTAATGAGAAAAATCCAAGACGTAGTAAACGTCAAAGGACAACTACTTACTTTGGACTAGACTTTCTGACATTTTTATTGGAAAATGAACCTCAAACGTTCAAAAAAGCAATATCTTCCTCGGAAGCACAATATTGGAAAGAGTCAGTCAATAGTGAGATAGAATCCATATTAAGTAATCATACTTGGGAATTGGTTGATCTTCCTC
>AWOL01S0138558.1:0-11119 GCA_000715115.1 Nicotiana otophora
AAGGAATTGGCCATAATGTACAAGGTTAACATGCCATTCTTTTGGTTAAGCACACGCTCGCCAAGTAAGCAAACATGTGTCTTAGATCCACTTTGGAAAGGTTGGGTGTGTAAAAAGTTGGCTGTGATTGACGGGTGTGTCACAGGGATTTGGTGTCAAGGTCCGAGGTAAACTATGTACTCTGCCTAGTATCAACCCTCTAACTATAACTTTAAAGCCGCCTTAGGCTCTTTTTATTTTATCTTTGAATAAGCACTTGTGACATTATTCTAATGATGACTGAGAAGGGGAGCATTGGCGTAACTGGTAAAGTTACTGCCATGTGACCAGAAGGTCACGGGTTCGAGTCGTGGAAACAGCCTCTTGCAAAAAATGCAGGGTAAGGCTGCGTACGATAGACCCTTGTGGTCCGGCCCTTCCCCGGACCCCGCGCATAGCGGGAGCTTAGCGCACCGGGCTACCCTTTTTTTTAGTTCTAATGACGACTGTGATGTCACATGTAGCATTATCATATTAACTTTTAGTGGATGCATTTGGGCATATTTCCATTTCAAATGTAGCTAGCAGAATTTTTATGTCAGACTTGAGATGAGTATCCGTCGTCATTAACTCACTACTAGTTTCTCTTTTTTGTTGTATATGCATCAACCTTCAGGATTACATTGATATCTCGTCTTACTTAAATATTTGAATAATTGTTGTGAGCTTTTTGGTTGAAAAAATTCTGGAGAGGATCTGATAAAGGATTACTTGCGAGTCAAAGTTCATTCTGATGGTGGAGTGCACTATCTGTTATACAAGCCATTTTTTGCCTTGTCAATGTAGTTGAAAGTGGCATACAATTTATATAGCAATCATAGATGTGTTGCTTCATTTACAGGAAAAAAGTTAATGTTTCAAATTATGGCTTTTTCTCTGGCAGAAAATAGATGAGAAGGTTATCACTGAGGTTTTTCTGAAGGTTTTGGATAATTACATCAAGTGGTGTAGATACTTGCGCATTCGGCTTGTGTGGAATAAGTTAGTTCTGCAACTTTTGTTGTATATAGTTGCTAATGTAATTCTCAACTGATTCTCATTTCAATCATTTCAACAGATTAGAAGCCATTAACAGGGACAGGAAGCTTTTTCTTGTTTCACTCTACTTCTGCATATGGGGTGAAGCTGCAAATGTCCGTTTTCTTCCTGAATGCATCTGCTATATATTCCATCATGTAAGTCAGTCTGTGTTTTCTATTTCTTTTGCTATTTGATTAGCGGTTGAACTGGAGCTATTTGCTGTTTGATCTGCGGTTTTGCAGGAGGTAGTTTCTCTGTTTGGGAATTTGTGGCCCTCTCTTCTAGTGATGATTTGCTAAATAGATTATTGACATATTTAGTCTCAACATTAATGCGTTAAATCAAAGATAATAGATATATTTTCCAAAATTCAAGTTTTACATTGTACACAAGCTGACTCAAATATCATAATACTCATTTGAATGCAACTCTCTGATATTCTATTACTATGTGTAATAGCTCAAAACTGTGGTTCCAAAACCTTGTAATTTCTTTTTTGATGAAGCAAGTAGAAGCAAAAAAGCAAATAACAACCTGTTAGCTTCACTACAGATATGCTCCAAAACCTTGTATATCTTGTCTTAGTTGATTAACTATTTTTTTGATACTGGTACCAATATATTAAGTAAAGAAAAGCACTAAGGCAGTGCAAAGCCATATGTACAAGGGGGAAGATCAAATCTGATCCACCAGACTTACAAAAAACCTAACATGTCAACCAGGGACTCTGTATTCTCCACATGCCTTTCTTTACACCAAAAATAAAACAGTAGAATACAATTCATCTTAACATTCTGAAGAGTATTGTATCTGTCTTCAAAAACTCTTGAGTTCCTCTCTATCCACACTGTCCACCATACACAAGCAGGTATCACTCTCCACCATAGTTGATTAACTATTTAAGTGAGCTGAACCTATGTTTTGTTTAGTTTTAGTTGTTGAACTGTTTAAGTGAGCTGAATCTATGATTTCTAACCCATACTGTTTTAGTGAACCTGAAGCATGCCACGCGTATGGGTCATTTCAAAATATAAGTAATGTTAATGCTGCCATTCATTGTAAGACACAGGATATGGGTTGACAGCTGCAGTGACTATACTATCTAGCCAGTTTGGAACTTAAATGTTATGTAGTAATCATGGTCAAGGTGCTAAAGTTTTGTCCAGCATTCCTTGGTTTAGCTAGGATCTAAATTTCTTTTGGTATTCCTGACAGTAAAAAGATGATGCCGTGTGTCTTTTATTTTCCCACTTTCTATTCTGTACCACCCCTAGACACTTACTGGATGCACTTCTTCTAGCATGTAGGAAGCTACCTCTCGTTGTGCCGGGCTTGGTGGGCTAGACTGACGTTGTGAAATCTTTAGTCTGTCCAGTTTTTGTGTCCCAATGGACAGTTTTGGCGAACACGAGTGAAAATATGATGTTGAGTGTTCTTTTTTTTTTTGGGATCCTGTAACTCTGGTTTCTCTTAGCACAGTCGTTGCACTAAGGACTACTTTTAATTGTTAATAAAATGCCTATTATCTTGTTAAAAAAATATGATGTTGAGTGCATGATCATATTAGATTTGCAGTACCTACTGAGCTGAAATCACATTTAAGCAGAACATAATGGTGCTTAATTGTCCAAAGATTGTTTATGCAGGCTATGGAGTATTCCTTTTTGCTTTTTTGTCATTGTGGGGATCAGTTTGATATTATTTTAAGAAAAATGTTAGATGAGATCATTATAAGGATGTTATAGTGGTTTTTTCGTGAAGCAGTGTCCAGCACTAGTTATTGCTCTGTCTGCATAATGTGTGGCCTCGAAATTGGGGCCACAGGAAAAATTTGTATGTTTGTCCTGATAGGTTCACATGTTATTTTGAATTATGCAGATGGCTAGAGAACTAGATGCAATTTTGGATCATGGAGAAGCCAGTCCTGCCCCGAGTTGTGTGGGCGAGAACCAGTCTGTGTCCTTTCTGGAACAAATTATTCGTCCTATATACAATACGATAGTAGATGTGAGCCCATTTATCACATTTTATCCCGTTATTCCATAAACTTTAATCCACTTCTGAACTTACAACTACTGCTTGAGTTATGAATAATACTTGATGAAGTAAACATTCAAAAAAATAACACTTGATGTTGATGGAGTAAGAACTGTGATTCTGCACCATAAGATGAAATGCATCTTGGTTTTCTTGCAAAATCAAATTTGGAGCTCTATAAACTAAATGAACTCAGTGAAGTTTGAATAGCCTGGTTATACTATGAAAAGTAGTAACCTGTGCTTAACTACTTATAAAAAAAAAATGTAACCTGTGCTTAACTGATTTGTTCCCCAGCCCGTGGTAGGAAAATGCTTGTGCGTTCCATTGTGAGGACTTGCCATATTTTGCTTCCATATCCCTTATAAAAAAATTAAAAATTATGCTTCCATATCGTTAAGGATCTTCAATGCAAATGAATGATGTTGGCTTCTTGTAAATTTCTGACTTCTTTATGGTACCCTTCAATATCTGCTCCTATGGGTCAACTGTCTATTCTTATCCAATATCAACCATATTAAGGATTATCTGACGTACTTTGTGACTCTATTTTAACTTCAATGGTTTATCTTTTAGCATAGTCAAGCTTTATCTTTTAGCATAGTCAAGCTTTATGGTTTGTTGATAGTGGCAAGTTTAGCTACATTCCCCAGTAATGGCTAAAATCTTTTTCAGAGGGTGGTGAATCCTTATTAGGCAGTGCATGATGTTTAGAAGCAGTGCTTTTTGTGTATGTGGTGTGCAGCTTATTGCGTCTTCTCAAATTATTTATTGTCATTGGAGGTCTTTCACAAATTAGTAGAGGAATGTATTAGTTTGTTGTGCACTGGTGTCTACTCTTCATAATATGTTTAGAATGTTTTTACCTTCATCTAAAAAATTGTTTACAAAGTTACCTTGAGATCTTGTAATATTTCGTTAAATTTTGTGTGTGTTCTGGGAGTTGTTTACTTTAACCTATTTATTAGTAATTTTTTTTTTTCAAAACTGCAGGAAGCTGCGAGAAACAATAATGGGAAAGCTGCACACTCAAAGTGGCGGAATTATGATGACTTTAATGAATATTTCTGGTACATTCCTTTTCTATTTACAAAATGAATTTAGCCCCACGGAACTGGATATCATTCTCGGTCACTGATGCTTTTGCAGGTCACCTGCTTGCTTTGAGTTGGGTTGGCCTCTTAAGAAGGATTCCTCATTCTTGCGGAAGCCAGCTAAGAAAGGCAAAAGGGTTGGTTTTATTGGCTACTAAAATTTCTTTTGAATTATGAGTTGGTTAGTTAGATGCTGCATATGCAAAATCTGCAGTAGAAATATTTTTTTTATATGTCCTGATGAAGCTTGACATAGTATTCTGGTTTCCGGTGTGTCTGTATGGGTATTTTTTTGTCTTCCCTTTTGTGTCTTGAATTGGTTTCTATTTGTGCAACGTAATGAAAATGGTTAGAATGTGAAGAGTAACGACATGTCATCAGATAATATATGCATGATGGACTGTCTCACATGTTAGAATGTTGCCTTAGGTGGAGTTGATTTTTGATGACAAACTGAAATATGCTCTTTGATTCTCTAGATTCTTTCATTAAAAGAATGGATTCTCTAGATTCGTTATGTATCTAACAATTTCGATCTGGTTTTCTAATCTGCTCATGGTGAGGAAAGATGTTTCTTAAGGTCTTCCTATACTATTTCATGATTGCGGATTGTGTTAGGACCGTTTTTGGCTTGTGATTGAAGTTGGTGAAAGGATGAGTCCTGAAAGGGTTTTCTAGAGGCATGGATATTTGGGTTTCAGGAATCTGGTTTTGAGTTTTCGGTTAAACTCTGGTTTTGTTTTTGTCACATTTTCCGATAGAAGATAATCATATTTTTATTTGAGGTGTATTAACTGTGATGGTTCTCATACCGTTCCTTTTCTTTTACTGTGCCGTTTGATCATTTTGACCTTCATCATGTTTTGTTTTACTGTTCCCCCCGGTATTTATCCCTATTTCCTCAATATTAACTGTACTACGGTGTTAATTTTTTTTTGTTTTAATCTTGTTCCTTTTTTTGCTTATTCTGAACTGGCAGACTGGAAAAAGCACATTTGTTGAGCATCGGACATTCCTTCACTTGTACCGGAGTTTTCATCGTTTGTGGATTTTTTTGGTTGTCATGTTTCAGGTTATATTCATTCTTTTCATGCTGCTCACCCACTAAGTTTTTTTTTTTTATAGTTTGGACTTATCCACTAAGTTTGATTTATAGCATAAAAGGGTTTGTATCATCTTCTTCCTCTACTGTTCAGGCATTGACAATCATAGCCTTCAGCCATAATAAAATCAATCTGGACACTTTCAAGAAACTGCTTAGTGTTGCCCCGACATTTGCCGTTATGAATTTCATAGAGAGTGAGTTGGCATCTGTGCTATTGCTCTGATTTATTTATTAGTCTTTTCTTTTCTTCTGCTTCCATCCTTGCTTACTGTGTCATCTTGCTTCTTCTCTAGGTTGCTTAGATGTGCTCCTTATGTTTGGGGCCTACAGTACCGCAAGAGGCATGGCTATATCAAGGATTGTTATCAGGTTTTTCTGGACTGGTGTGAGCTCGGCATTTGCGATATATGTCTATCTGTAAGTCTTTTTTCCTAGGAGTTATTTCCTCTTGTTTTATATTCTCATTAAAGATTGGTATCTGATGTAATCCTAATACAGGAAACTTTTAGAAGAAAGGAATACAAACAAAGACCCCTTTTATTTTCGCCTTTATATCCTGGTTCTGGGTGTTTATGCTGGCATACGAATTGTTTTTGCGCTCCTGACAAAGTTACCTGCCTGTCACACACTATCAGAAATGTCTGATCAATCTTTCTTCCAATTTTTTAAGTGGATCTATCAGGTATTCTTCTATACATTGTAAGACTCCTTTGCCACTAAGCTTCGCTCATATTTTTAACATATTGATTATATTTCCAGGAGAGATACTTTGTTGGCCGTGGTCTTGTTGAGAAAACAACTGACTATCTACGGTTTGTTCTTAGTTCTTTTAACGTTTTAGCTTTTGAATTGTGTAAGAGTAGTATTGATTCTCATTTATCAAGAGTGGAATTATTTGTTAATGGATGATTTGATCCATGGTTTTCATTTACTTCAGTCTCCCATGGTGCACAACAAGAAAATACAAGTATAAAAACACACTGGAGTTGACTATGGTTGTTGTTGTAGTATTTATCTCCATCTTTCATGTAATCCCTGTCTGGGGTTCCACAAATTACTTGATAACAATCTTGATTTAGTACTTTCCACGACTAACAATTTTTGTTTTTCTTGGTTCTTTTTTCTATCACATTATATTTCCTCTACTTTTTTGTGTATCGTGGTTAAGTTGTCTTATCCTATAAAGTGCAGCTCCACTGTAGTCAATTTATGCCAGTATACCTTATGGTGTTGTTGCTGTTTTCTTTCCAGGCCATATCTTCGTTCTAGTACTGTTGTTTGTAATTGAGAAAAGTTATTTTCGAGAAATAATGAGAGAAGTTATATGCTTTTTATTATTGAATATCTTGATTTTTAGCCATGGGTAGTTGCTTGTAATATGGATTTTTGTTGCAAATTATTTGCGTTGTTTCTCATTTACTCATGGAGTACTAATTTTGGGTTTCTGTCAAATGTGCGCAGATTTTAATATCTTCATGTGTGTTAAATGTTGCAGATATTTGCTCTATTGGTTGCTGATATTTGCTTGCAAGTTCACCTTTGCCTACTTTCTTCAGGCAAGCGATGGTGCTTAGATTTTGAATTATCATTCTTTTTTATCAGTATTATCTTTTACAAGTTTTTACAGTACAATTTAGTTTCACTATGTTGAGACCATGTGTTGGCTATGTTAACAATTGCAGATCAAACCGCTAGTTGGACCTACTCAGATCATACTCGATCTTCCTTCCCTGCAGTACTCCTGGCATGATTTTATATCAAAGAGTAAGTCAACATTTCTTATTGGTTTCCATGTGGTCCAAAATTAACTCCATTTAGGATTGTTATTTACCACCACAGTCTGCTTCAGTTCTGGTGATATTACTTTAAAAAAATATTCTGTCTTTGCAGTAAGTTAACAACATCAGTTACCAATGATTACACCGTCTTCCAACTTAGTAAGGGAATGGATAATGGATGTGGAAGGGAACTTGAGATCTTCCTCTTTGCTGGGTGATTGTAGAATTTGATCTTTTTCCTCTTGCGTTTCCAATAGTTCATTCCTTTTCAGTTGAAGGAAGACCGTTTAGTATTACATGGTTGTAATGTCTGCCAAAGAGTTTTCTAAAACATTTCTGCCCTTCATTTATAAAATTGATTACTGTATCAAAAAAATGTCTGTCAAAGTGTTTGTTGTGATAGTAAGATTTTGCTGTCTTGATATTGTATGTCTCACTTGCAAGTTCTTTTAGATTTGCTATATGTAATTTCTTCAGGATGTGTGCATGAGTGTAGACCTTTATATGTAGGATAGCTGACCAACAACTTCACCTCAATCCCTAGCACCTTTATATATAGGATAGCTGACCAACAACTTCACCTCAATCCCTAGTCATAAATGAACTATTTGCGTCCATAATATTTCAGAACTCCATAGTCCTATGTTGCTCGGATCCTTCAAATCCCTGGTGCACCCGTGTCCGTCCGACAAGATTTGGTTGTGGGTTTGGGAGTTGCACTAGATTTGGTCCACCTAACTTGGGTGCTTTGAGTGCAGCTATGTCTGAGAAGTATAGGTTGATTGGGTGTTTGGTTTGATTTTGGGTTTGACACACACACACACACATATATATATATAGTAGTATACTTTACTATTATACAAGATAACTTATGAATAAGATATTAAGTATTTACAAAGAAAGCACCCAAGGGTGTGTCCTAGTGGTCAATGAAGTTGGTTGAGAACCATGAGGTATTAGGTTCAAATCTCAGGGCGGCAAAAAAAGTTAGGTGGTTTCTTCCCATCTGACCAAGCCTTTGGTGGACAGAGTTACCCACAGAGTTACCCAATACTTGTGCTTGTTGGAGGTAGCAAGCATCCCGTGAAATTAGTCGAGGTGCATTCAAGCTGGCCCCTACCGGGAGCTATAGTATGACTTTACCGAAAAAAAAGATTTCAAAGTTGTTATCTACCAGTAATCTGCAATGCTGGAAAAGTGAGGTTATGTACTGCAGAATGGTCCAAGGAATAACCAATTTTTCGAAATGACTTCACTTCCCAGCTGAAACTAACCTTTAAAATTATATTGTCGACCTGTGTTTGGTGGTCTCTAATTTGGTTCAGTGTTTTGTGGAAATTTATTGTTCTGCTAGTCTAAGATGTTCATTTTTTGGGATGAATTCCTCCTCCTGGCTCTTGATCTGTAATTAATCTTGGAATGCATTTACTTTGTAGGTTTATAAGAGTTTAAGTTTTGTGCATTTATGCTTCGCCACACTGCACCAAACCTCCTTTCATGCCTGACTCCGTAAAAATTTGCTCAATAGCTCCTTCTATTAGAATTATCATCTAAGAACTCTTGGAAAACAATAGAACAGAAGACTGGATCTACAGTGTGTAACATCTACAGTGTCTTGACCAGAAAATGGACCAAATAATACAGACTCTTCTCTCTCTTCTTCTTCCTAACACTCCACCACACCAAGCTTCCTGCGTCTAGACCCCAGTGAATTTCTCCGGCAACCGAGCTCTCACGCGCCCTCACGCGCGGCCAACTCGCCTGCTTTTCCGGTGAGATATCAGCCTCCCGCCGGCGCGTGTGGTCTTTTCCGGCGACTTTTTCAAACTTTTTTCTTCAGACAGCCTCTTCTCGAGGCTTTTCTGAGCCTTCCCGTTTCAGTTTCACCAAACTCCGACGACCTTTTCTTTTTCCGGCCATTAAACCTCAGATTCCGGCGACTGTTTCCTTTGTTCAGAACCAGAAAACTTTCTTCCCGTCCTATATACTGTTTTCACCCACTGTGACTACTTATATTCTAACCTTTGAGGCTTTTTCCGGCCAGATCTCACTTCTTTTTTGGGACAACCGCATTTAGAATATGATGGATTCTACAAAAGAGAGCTCTTTCTTCTCTCTAGAATCTAGAAAACTGGAAAACATGTCTTTCATCAAAGCTGCCTCTTGTCCATCCCTAGAACTTGGGGAAGATGCCATCGAAAGCCCGACGTAGGGCAGGAACCGCACGTCTCGCTGTCTGAGGAGCACACTCTCATGCGCAAGGATTTCTTGGAATCTAGTTTCATTGGGTCTTTCTCCAAATGGGTTGGTTCTCCAGAGGCTGTTAGGAACTGGGCAACAGAAGCATGGAACGTCAAGGACAGGCTGAAAATATCGCAACTGGGGGACACTCAATATCTATTTCGTTTTGTCGACAAGTCTCAAGCTTCAGAAATTCTTGTCAAAGGAAACAAGTGGTTCGATGGGAACTTCTTAAAGTTAGACAGATGGGTGGAGCACGATGGGTGTCTCGATCCTCATTTCACCGGCGAGTCATTGGTGATCAACATGGTGGGTCTCCCGGTGCATCTTTGGTGTCTTGACCTATTCAAGAAGATTGGTGAAATCTGTGGGGTTTTTATTAATGTCACTTGCAGCTTACAGGATCTCTCGCGAGTGAGGATTGTGGTGAGGAAAGGGGGCAGAATCCCTGTCTCCATTGTGGTGGAAGATGGCTACTTGAGTTATAGAGTTTGGTTAAGCCCTGAATTTCGCCCTATCTTTATGCCTGCGATAGTGGCAGAAGAAAAAGGAAGGCCAAATAGAAGGGAGGGGAGGGGAAATCAGTTTCTGAGGGGAGGGGAGGGCTCACAGGATCAGTGGACTAAGCCGGAATCAAACGTTAAATCGAGAAGTGACAGGAGGTTTGAATTTGGGAGAAGAAGACAATTTTAACAGGAAGAGAAGACGTGAATGAGTTAGTGATGCGGGCTGGAAAGGCAGAATGGGACGGTCCTCTTTTAACTATCATAGGGCCGGGCAAGATTTTAGCAAGTATAGGCTTTGGCCTCCACACATGGGCCCAACAACTTTTCCCAATTCTATTAGAATTGATCCCAAGTGGCCCAGATTATATCAAGTTGCGTCTGATAAGGCTCCTAAGCATATGGGAGCAGTCGCTCCTTCTTCTACCAATGATGCCTCACACGGTGGTATTTCTCCAGGGCCGTGAAATAACACCAAGCACTAGTGACCTGCGCCCCTCTTCGGCCACTCCTCCAGAGGCAACACCGGCTAAAGCTGGTGGTGTTATTCCACGGCCCCCCGCCTCTAATGGACCTAGCTCCATCGCCCCCTCATCTCCCCCTGTGCTTAGCTGTGCTGAGGTTACAATACAATCTCCTTTCTCTTCTGGGGAGATTGATCCGCTTGTCCCAATTGATGTCGGTGGCGGGCCAGTAATACCAGTTAATATGCCGCCAAGGGCTCCATCATAATACTCTGCCAGAGAGGCATTAATTTCAGAGGTTAGTGCCTCTCAAAGAAACGACGAGATCCACCTGACACCTAAAGTTCCTATTGCTAGCAATGCAATGGTATTGCATTCCTCCTATAAGGGCAAGGAAAAGGTACTTACAGAAGATGCATGTCCAATTTCGTCACGGATTGGAGAAGGGGATATGTCCTTCTGGATGGAGAATAAACTATTAAACTTTGCGAAGTTCTTAGGTGTTTCTTTTGAAGAGAAGGAAGATAAGGTGCTAAAACTGTTGAGGGAGATTGAGCAACATTCTTTTTACGAAGGTGCAAGGAGGGAGTTGGGTAAAGGTGTTAAGCAAAATAACTTAGGGGATGTAGTGGTGTATCAGAGAAGGGGTCGGGTGTGTGACAGGGAGAAAGGGACCTCGGCTAGGGTGGGTGGGGAAATGGGGACTATTGTTACTTATGAAAGTTAAGATTCTTTCATGGAATGTGAGGGGATGAATGACCCAAACAAAAGGGCCATCATCAAAGTGGGAGTTAGGGAGTGAGGTGCCAACCTAGTTTGTTTTCAGGAGACCAAAATG
>AWOL01S0138568.1:0-11496 GCA_000715115.1 Nicotiana otophora
GATCAGGTTGCACGCCGCTGCAGATATTATTGATTAATGATGGGATCAGACTGCACGTCGTAGTAAGTTTTATTAGCGCTTGGGTAGGATACGCCTCTCCGGAGTCTGACATACCAGCAGTGAGCACATGTACGGTACAATGCTAAGTGACCGAGTGTTCTGAGTGATTGAGCGTCAAGAGTAAGAGTGCGAGACAGTAAGATTGAGTACTCTAAGAGTGTGAGTACATGAGTTTATCACTATGATGCATTTCATTTGACATGCATACTTGACATACAAGCATAGAGATGCATTTCCTCATGCTACGTGATTTTGTGACATTCATGATTTCACATGCACATTGACCTGTAGGCATAGAGATGTACTTTCCTGATGCTATCTGGGAATGAAATATCTTATCTGTTGTTAAAGGCTTTTGGGTAAAGTCACATTTTTTTGATTTACTCATATTTTGGTGATTTCGATGAAAGATTTGGGTTTTACCGTTATACCTAAAAAGAGTGACTATTTTTCCGTAAATATGAACAAGCTGAGCACCATATCTCTACGTTATTGCTTGTATTGCTTTTATCTTATTGTTACGAGTTGTTCTTGGCTATTGGTGTTGGACTCTAACCATTGTCCAAGCTCGTCACTGCTTTTAACCTAAGGTTAGATTTGTTACTTATTAAGTACATGGGGTCAGTTGTACTCATACTACACTTCTGCACCTTGCGTGTAAATTTTGGAGTTCATGTTGCTGTGTATGGCGGGAGCTGGCATTAAAGATGAACCCGCATTCCGGTTATAGATGCCTTTTGTTCATGGTTGCTTTAGATTTATAAAGATCTGTTTATATACATTTCAGATAGATGATATATTTATTTCATACTAGCTTTGTAAACTCTAAATCTTAGAAGCTCATGACTTGTACTACCAGTCCTTGGGAAGTTGTATAAAAGTCCAGTTATTTCCTCATTTATTTTTCTGTAAATCTCGTTTGTGTTGGATTGTTGCTAATTGGATTACCTAGCAGGTTGGGTTAGGTACCATAATGACTAGTTGAATTTTGGGTCGTAACAAATATTAAATAGGCATGAAATACAACGTCAACAATAGAATAAGATGCAACAATTAAATGATCCTTTAACAAAATAACAATTAAAAATCCCTAAATATCACATGTTTATCTCAACAAGTAAGGGCCAACATGAATTTTTAAATTCTCAATTCATGGGAGATATATCAAGTATAATTGGGCTCCTAGTGACAACACGCATGAGTTATGCTGAGGCCGTACGACCTGATCCATAATAATCATGTACATACATTACCGAGGTCGTACGACCCGATCCATGGATGCATCCCATAATATATATAAATATTGCCAAGGCATTCGGCCCGATCCACATGAATAGAGAAACTCTTCGGATTATGAATTATATATTTACAACTCCAAGGTAAGCCTATAAAAGAATATAAATTTCCATCAATAATTAAATATTCCGCAACATCTCTAAGTAATGAAGCTCGATTTAATATAATCTTTAACCAAATTTTACTTATTAATACAAGCAATTAAACTAGAAAGTTGAGTTCAAATAGTGTAAGTAATAGCATAATAAAGGCCTATGTCTACCCGGACATAACATGAATTTTAGCTACGCATGGACTCTCGTCACATCGTGCTTACGTAGCACCCACAATTAGTAGCAAATAATAATTTAAACACCTACAAGGTTAATTCCCTCTTACAAGGTTAGGCAAGAGATTTACCTCGTTTCCAAGTCCACTTTCCAGTCCAGAATCACTCTAAAAGCCTCAAGTCAGTGCCGAACAATCCGAAACTAGACAAAGGTTGTACAAACTAATCAATAATTGCTCAAAAGTTCACAATTTAACTATTAGAGTGATTACCCAACCCAATTTGGAAGGTTCCTAAAATTCACCCCGGATTTTCGAAAATATATGTAAATAATTGTTTCCCACTACCTCACGAGCTCAAATATATAACTTTTACCCAATTTCATAATCATTTTTATGGTCTAATCTCATTGTTTTATCTAAATCTAGGATTTTCAATAAACTCCTAAATGTTTTACATTTTACATATTAAAATCTACCCATAATCTATGTATTTAACTTACATTGTATAGAAATCACTTACCTTCAATATCTAGGTGAAATCCCCTCTCCAAGAAGCTCTAGAATCGGCCAACAATTGTAAGAAATGAACAAAATGACCAAATTCCCGATTTTAATAAAGTTACTGCCCAATTGACCCTTCTTTGCGATCGCGAAGGCAATGCCTGCCCAAGCCCTTAAACCCTTCTTCATGAACGCAACATGATCCTTGTGATCGCGAAGGCTAAACTAGCCCAACCCTTCTACACGAACACGAAAGCCACAGGTCCTGAAGCTTCGAAAACACGAAGAGCAACAGCACCCAGTCCCCAAATCCTTTATCGCGAACGTGAGGGTCCTTCCACGTTCGCAAAGAAGGAAACCAGAACCAGCACACCAACAGTTTTGGACTTGCTCTGGGCGGTCCGAAACACACCCAAGCTCCCCGGGACCCCGTCCAATCACCAACAAGTCCATAACAATAATACGGACCTTCTTGAACCCTTAAAACACATGAAACAACAACCAAAGTAAGAATCACACCCGAAAACCAAATGGAATTAACTTATGAACTTCAAACTTCTCAACTAGCTCCGAGTGCGCTGAATCATACGTAGACNCCGGAAATATATGTAAATAATTGTTTCCCACAACCTCACGAGCTCAAATATATAATTTTTACCCAATTTCATAATCATTTTTATGGTCTAATCTCATTGTTTTATCTAAATCTAGGATTTTCAACAAACTCCTAAAATTTTTACATTTTACATATTAAAATCTACCCATAATCTATATATTTAACTTACATTGTATAGAAATCACTTACCTTCAATATCTAGGTGAAATCCCCTCTCCAAGAAGCTCTAGAATCGGCCAACAATTGTAAGAAATGAACAAAATGGTCAAATTTCCGATTTTAATAAAGTCACTGCCCAATTGACCCTTCTTTGCGATCGCGAAGGCAATGCCTGCCCAGGCCCTTAAACCCTTCTTCATGAACGCGACATGATCCTTGTGATCGCGAAGGCTAAACTAGTCCAAGCATCGCAAACGTGACCCGCCCTTCGCGAACGCAAAGGGAAACAACCCATAGACCCCTGGCCCCTAACCCTTCTACGCGAACACGAAAGCCACAGGTCCTGAAGCTTCGAAAACGCGAAGAGCAACAGCACCCAGTCCCCAAATCCTTTATCGCGAACGTGAGGGTCCTTCCACGTTCGCAAAGAAGGAAACTAGAACCAGCACACCAACATTTTTGGATTTGCTCCGGGCGGTCCGAAACACACCCAAGCTCCCCGGGACCCCGTCCAATCACCAACAAGTCCATAACAATAATACGGACCTTCTTGAACCCTTAAAACACATGAAACAACAACCAAAGTAAGAATCACACCGAAAACCAATTGGAATTAACTTATGAACTTCAAACTTCTCAACTAGCTCCGAGTGCGCTGAATCATACGTAGACTACTCGGAATCACACTAAATTTTGTGTACAAGTTATAAATCACCATGCGGAACTATTTCCAGGCTTGCAATACCAAAACGGACTTTGATAACTCCAAAGTTTACTCCAAACCAAATTTAAAGAACTAGAAAACCTTCAATGAACCACTTTTAGCATTAAGTGCCGAAATGCTCCCGGATTACCCGAAACCCAATACTAACACATGCCCAATTCCAAAATCATCATACAAACCTATTGGAACCATCTAATCCCGATTCCAATGTTATTTACTCAAAATGTTGACTTAAGTCATAGGCCACTATTAAAGAACAATGTGTTCTGATTTTAACCCAAACCCTGCCAAACCTAAACCAACCATCTCCGCAAGTCATAAAATAGTAAAAGAACATATGGGAAGTCTTAATTAGGGGAACGGGAAACTAGAAAGAAAAATGACAGGTCGTGTCGTTATATTCTCCACCTCTTAAACAAAAGTTCGTCATCGAACGGGTCTAGAATCATACCTGGAGTGCTGAATAAGTGTGGATATCTACTTCTCATGTCTTCCTCGGCCTCCCAAGTCGCTTCCTTGACTGGTTGAACCCTCCACTAGACCTTTACCGCAGAAATCTTCTTGGACGTCAACTGGCGAACCTGCCTGTCAACAATAGCAATTGGTTCCTCCTCATATTCCAAGCTCTCGTCTAGCTGAACCGTACTGTAATCTAACGCATGTGACATGTCGGCATGGTACTTCTGGAGAATAGACACATGAAAGACCAGATGAACTCCCGATAGACTGGGAGGCAAAGCAAGCTCATGAGCAACCTCCCCAACTCGCCTCAGCACCTCAAATGGGCCAATAAACCATGTGCTTAGCTTGCCCTTCTTCCCGAACCTTATGATACCCGAGACTTTCAAGAGAATATTCTCGCCACACCAAATGATAAATCACGTACCTTTTGATTCGTGTAACTCTTATTTCTGGACTGTGTTGTGCGAAGCCGCTTGAATCAACTTTACCTTCTCTAAGGCATCCATCACTAAATCAGTGCCATATAACCTAGCCTCGCCGGGCTCAAACTATCCGATGGGCGAACGACATACCCGACCATATAAAGCCTCAAATGGATCCATCTTGATGCTGGACTGATAACTATTGTTATAAGAAAAGTCAACCAAAGGCAAGACCCGATCTCACTGCCCTCCAAAATCAATCTTACACGCTCTGAGTATATCTTCCAGAAAACTTAACTGTCCGCTTTGAGTGCCCATCGGTCTGCTGATGAAAGGCTATGTGAGCTCTACCTGGGTGCCCAACTCGCTCTGTACTGCTCTCTAGAAATGCGAAGTGAACCGAGGGCCTCTATTTGAAATGATGGAAACAAGCACACCATGCAACCAGAAAATCTCATGAATGTAAATCTGGGCAAATCTCTCTGAAGAGTACGTAGTCACAACCAGAATAAAGTGTGCCAACTTGGTGAGCCTATCGACAATTACCCAAATGGAATCAAACTTTCTCAATTTCCATGGCAACCCAACTACAAAGTCCATAGTGATCCGCTCCCATTTCCACTCTGGTATAACCATCTGCTGGAGTAGGCCACCCGGCCTCTAGTGCTCATACTTAACCTGCTGGCAATTTAGACACCTCGCTACATACTCAACCATGTCCTTCTTTATCCACCGCCACCAATAATGTTGCCTTAGGCCGCGATACATCTTCGTAGTACCTGGATGAATAGAATACCTAGAACTGCGTGCCTCAAGAACCTTCTCCCTCAAACCATCAATATTAGGAACACATAAGCGACCCTCGAGTCGCAGAACACCATCATCCCCGATAGTAACCTCCTTGGCACCACCTCGTAGTACCGTCTCTCTAAGAACCAGCAAGTGCAGATCATCGCCTGACGAGCCTTGACCCGCTCAAATAATGAAGACTGAGCCAGTACACATTCAAGAACTCGACGGGGCTCTGAAATATCCAACCTCACAACTCTGTTAGCTAAGGACTGAATGTCCAAAGCTAATGGCCTTTCCTCTTCTAAAATAAATGTCAAACTACCCATACTCTAGGCCTTTCTACTCAAGGCATCCCCAACCACATTCACCTTGCCCGGATGGTAAAGGATGGTAATAACATACCTTGCTGCATATTTACTTTTGGGACTGCCAGGAGGTACCTCGGGAACTCCCCTATTATGTATTTACTTTGGGACTACGAGGCGGCACATCGGTAGTGCCCTTGTTGCATATTTACTTTTGGGACTGTGAGGCAGTACCTCGGGAGTTCCCTTGTTGTGTATTTACGTTTGGGACTATGAGATGGGACCTCGGGAGCGCCCTCTGTTGTTTACCTCTATTTGCTGTGTTGTTACCTTTCTGTAGTTTCTCATTGATTCAATTCTCCGTCATTTCATTATATTATTATATCTTCTTCCTTGTTTCCTTTTTATTCAGTAAGGCTCTGATATAACCTTGTCACTACTCTACTGAGGTTAGGACTGGAACTTACTGGGTACCATTGTGGTGTACTCATACTACACTTCTGTACATCGTTTTGTGCAGATCCGGGTAATGTTTACCAGACCAGTACTAGTGAGCTAGCCCATACGTAGAGACTTCAAGGTACACCTGCCAGCGTCCGCAGATCTCAAAGTCCCCCTCTATCTTTATGATATTGCTTTCTTTATTTTTCTAAGACTCTGATGTATAGCGATACCTAGCATTTTTTTACTTTAGAGCTTGTGCATTATTTCTATCGGGTTTTGGGAGTTGTAATTATTTGGAACCACAGTTTTTTTATTTCAGATATTGAGGTTTGAGTTTTAGTTTTATATTAAGTTATTTCGTAAATTGGTAGGCTTACCTAGTCTTAGAGACTAGGGCCATCACGACGTCCTACAGAGGGAAATCAGGGTCGTGACACTAAGTGTTCATGGGAGGACCGGCATAACAGTGCCATTCTTGCAAATTTTGAGTTTAAATACCGTAAGAGACTATCTAATTCCTTTTCTTCCGCTCGAAAGAAAAACAAGAAGCTTTCATGGGTTCTACCGCATTTATGGGAGGATCTGCCGAGGCAGTGGGTCACTGAGGATTTTAGAAGAGGAGTGAACATGAAAGAAGGCCTGAGCATCTCAGAAAGGTGGGTCCTCACACTGTGTTGGTGCAAGGAGCATGGGGATTGCGAGAAGATTACTGATAATTTCTTAAAGCATTTAAATCTATTTTTATCGAACTATATTTATTTTAATTTAGTTAACATATTTTATTATATAGATCCAAGTAGGGTTCGAGGACCGGGCAGAGACTACATATGTAAGTTTCATAACTACTATAACTTAAAATTAATGTTTATAATATTATATAGTTAATAATTTTCTATCTTCTAAATAAAGGGTCGTTATAAGACTACTGTGGAGGAGTACAAATAGAGATTGCCACCGAATGAGCAAGGTGACCCACCTTCCATTTCAGACAAAGAAACACAGAAGATTTGGTTGGATGTTGTCGATGGTCCTAAAAAAGGGATAGCATACGGTCTTCCAGAGAGATCATTTCGACGCTACAAGGCTGGATTGCAAGGTATAGGGACTTCCGCCTAAGGCGAAGCACTTGATAGGTTGACTCTCTCGGTTATGGAGAAGAAGATCGCAAAGCTGTCAGCAAAGCTTGAAGAGGCAACGGCTAGAGAAGGAAAGAGAGATAAAAAATTTGATAGCCTTCAAGGTCAGCTGGAAAAGAGGGACCAACAATTTAATGTCCTTCAAGGTCAGTTGGTCAATCTTCTTGCTAGTGGTGCTTTCTCGATTCCCCGGCCAGTCTTCTCCAGATGCTAATCATTCTCGTCGTGATCCTTCGAACCATGCCGACGATGAAGCTTCTAGTAGTGGAGATGGAGATGATGTAATACAAAACACTCGTTGAATGATATTTGTATTATATTTGAAGTTTTAACTTATGGAATGTTTAGTTGTTGGAATTTTTGAAACTCTATAAATATTGTTAATATAGTTTTGATAGTTATTATTGTTACTGTTGTTGTTATTATTGTTATTGATTGAACGACAACAATATAATGCTTCCATTAAAGGTTTTTATTGGTTGTTGACAGGTAGTGCGACTGTAAAATAACTTTATTATGCCAAATGCTTTCCCAGAAAATCGACCGCATACCGACCGAAGTTGGTCGGAAATGTTAAAATTAAATTCCCAAAAATATAACATTACAGACCGATTTCGGTTGGTATCAACAATAAATATTTTTCAGGTTTTGAAATTACCGACCGAAATCGGTCGAAATTTGTGATTTTAAATTTGATATATTTTAATATGTTAGACCGACTTCGGTCGGAAAGGTACAATTTTAAAAAAAATAAATTATCGACCGATATCGGTCGTTGATGTGAAAAATAATTAAAAATTATTTCCCAAAATATCTACCTATTTCGGTCGGTATTTTTAATTTTCCAACATCTTGTGTGAGATAAGTTGGTCAAAGTTTGGTTGAATTTACCAACCGATTTCGGTCGGAATTTGCGATCGGCTTCGGCCGCTAGACGTTAGTGTCCACTCTTTTTTCGACAAATTAAAATCGGTCAGAAATCGTTCGGTATTCCTTCTATTCCGACTGATGTAGGTCGATTTTCATGGATGTTTTTTGACAGTTTTCTAGTAGTGTAATGTAAATGGAGGAAGGGATGGATCCCATTTTCCATTATGTAACTCGCATGCATGTATTGGATAATATAAAATAAAGTTCATATATATATATATATATATATATATATATATATATATATATATATGTATGCGTTAGTCCCCACATATTCCATTTGCAAGTCACATACACGCCAACTTTATGCTAATGAATCATAATTTGTATAAAAACATATATATGTCCCTTCCCATTGCAGCTTTGTCCCACCACTCTTTTGTTTTCTTTTCACTCTGCATTGAATATTCTAAAGTTGTTGAACAACCAAATTCCAATTCAAACCAAGACAAAGTCGTTAAATAGACATCTCCTCCCTCTGGCTCTCTCAATTAATCTGTTTTCTTTTCCAAAGTCACCTCATGTTCTGCTTTTTCTCTTCTTCTTTTTTCTTAAAAAGGTTTGAAGGTTTATCTTTATTGACAGTAGCGTGCGTCTACCCGTAGTTCTGAACTAAATCAATTCAAAGAAAAGTAGGACATGCATCAACCAATAATGCATGAACTCAACTTAATTACTACTAAGCTCAAAGCAGGACATTAACCAATAAAACTGGAGTCGTAGGATCTAACAAAATTATAAATGTTCAAAAGAAACACGCAAAACCTAATTACTAGGTAATATTGGCAAAAACCTAGCAAATAACTTATGCATATTATTTGAGTTTAAGTGTTGCGCACTATCGATGTACATTTTTCAGACAATCGGGTTAAGTTGAACAGGTAAATCGTAAAACAAATCTGATATGATAACCTAAAAAATAAAGTAATAACGTGCTATAATTGTTTAAGTTGGACTGTTTGGTACTGTGGTGACAAAATGATTAAAAGAAAATAATTAATCACACATATTATTTACTAAAAAAATGAGTTGGGTAATGAACTTTTTAAAAACGGGTCAAATATAGATTAAGAACCATATTATCCATTTAGAAAATGGATAACCAATGGATAACTAAAGAGTTTAACTTTTACATTTGTAAAGCCTCAAATTGGGGGTTCCTCAAGTTTGAGAGACTACGAATTCTACCAAAAGTAATCATATTCATGAAATCACAGATAATATGATTACCCATATTATCTGTCGGTTAATCCCTTTTTTATCCGTATTAAATATGGGTTGTGTCAGATAATTTATCCGTTTTTCATTATCCGTTTTCGACCCGTCCTATATCTCGTTTGGTATAAAAATTATTTATGTTACCAACATATATATCTTCAACCGATATTTTTATATCAATTTAGTTAAAGTGTTTGGTCTCCTATTTTAAAATATTGAACAATTTCTTTAAATTTTCAAGAATCAACGTAACTTTAAAACTCCCCATGTAGAATCTGAAAAATGCATGCAAAAGTCATAGGTAAATTAAATATTGAAAAGAATCACATTAAATAAATAATAATGTATCGAAAAATTTACTGACTACCATATCGAATATATTCTACAACCTTTTTGAAAAGCCAAATTTACTGACTACCATATCGAATATATTCTACCAATAGTTAAAGTCATATTGAATAGTTTTCTGTGTAGACCTCTTCAAAAATCACTCCAACCCAAAATATTTATGCAAGGTCTATATGTATAAGGTAAAATATGTTCATATTAAATGCTCGCATGATAAAACGACACGTGGAGCCGAAGACAGAAGGCAACCAGGTCCGAAGGCAACAATTCTGTTTGTTCCCGAAAGGAATAGTGTTCATGAAGGCGAAATAAATGTCTGACACACGATAGCATTTAATAGAAAATATTTTATACCATTAAGTATATAGTCTGTTACAGAGAATATGTCATTCACTGCCTACCGTTACATATTCTTCAATGACCCTCATAATTTCCATTTAAGAAGGGCTTGATCCTAGGACATTGTTCCCAATGTGCAGTTATAAATAGAGGCTCAACAACCATTGTAAAGGACGCGAACTTTCTAACAAACTGATAATATACTTTGTTCAAAAGCTCAATAATATTTTATCTTCTTGCTTATTAATATTGTTACTACTGCCTCCGGAAGCTTTGTTCCCGGAATCAAGATTTTTATTATCTTATCTCGATTTCAATGCTAAGTCTTATATTCTTGTTTATTTTATTTATCATTTTAGGATCAAATTAATTCAAATGCCTATAAATCACGTACAAATTCAACTGTATCATTTTATGGGTAAATAGTTTGGCACCCACCGTGGGGTTAAACAGTTGTGTAATTGAGTTGATCCTTGCATCTATTACTAACCCGTTTGATTTTTTGTTCTTAGCAAAAATCATAGAAAATGGCAGATAACGATGTCAATATCGCACACAACGTTGTGGCCCAAGGATCTCAACCTCAGCATAAAGATTCAATCAGTGATACCCGCAATGAGGGGTATGAGGCCACACCAGTTCATGGCGGGCAATATCCACGACATGTTCGAGAGGCAACTCCTGATGATGCTGAAGACGAACACGTCGCTGAAACAGTAAGGATCCGGAGGGAGTAACAAAAGGCCATCATGGGCCACCTCTCGCGACAGGATCATGTCATGACGGAATTGAGGCAAGCATTGTCGGATGCTTCCAACAATACGAATGGACGGGGTCAAGTTCCTCCTGGTGATCCTACAAATCAAACAACACAGAGGGTCAGCAACAATACCTCGAGGGGCGAAGTCGGCTTTGACAGGGTCGGGGGGAACAGTAGCGGATCCGGTAACATAAATGAGAATGATTCCTTTAAAACCGAACTCATGCAGTTTATAAGGGAAATAAACGCCCGAAGCACCACCAGTATTAAAAGGACCAGACTCGAAGAAGTACACCCAATTGTTGTTCAAACCAAGCGTGATGTTAGAGTTGATCCCGAAATGGTTCAAAATGCCATACATGCTAAAGTGTGATGGGACTTCGGATCCTCAGTAGCACATCACAACCTATACAAAGGCGGTGAAGGGAAACAATTTAGCTCCGCACGAGATTGAGTCAGTCTTATTGAAGAAGTTCAGGGAGACCCCTATAAAAGGGGCCCTGACATAGTATTCGCTCTTGCCCAAGCACTCAATAGATTCCTTCGAGATGCTCGCGAATTTATTTATCAAGGCCCATGCTGGGGCCAGAAAAGTGCAGACACAAGGAGAGTCCGAATTGCTGCGGAAGTTTGTGACCAGATTCCAGAAATAAAGCATGGTGCTATCGGTCGTACCAGATGAATGGGCAGCTGAAGCATTCACTAAAGGATTGA
>AWOL01S0138588.1:2586-13465 GCA_000715115.1 Nicotiana otophora
TGCCGCATCCCTACCCATGCTCTGCAAGACGAACGATAATCTGTCTGAATGTGACCCCTCATAACACACTCGTAGCATACATTAGTACCATAGTGACATACTCCCGAATGAAATCTCCATACTTCACACAAAAGGGATGAGGTTCGCTAAACTGACTCGCCCCACTAACCTGATATTCACACTTTTTACATACACCATAATCTTCCCCCTTAACCTCCCCTAGAGCCTCCACGGTGGAAGTAACAATCCGTCTACCGGCTTGCGGTGTGGGCCTTTGGAATTTGCAAAACCTGCTACCCCTAACATGCTACTGCGCATACTCACAACATGACGCTAAATGTTCCTTCCCACATATCGAGCAGACCGAGGTAGGTGTACCAATATAGGGCATTTGTTCTTTTTGTTCCCCCTTTTCCACAACCATAACATATTTCAAGAGTCATCTAACATGTTCCCAAGTGATGTTTCTTTCAAATCAAACAATCCGGTTTACTAGTACCAACAACCCCCTTTCGTTTCTTAAATGCTCTCACCACATGATCTGGTGGTGTGGGGACATTGGTAGGAACTAGGGTACTTCCCTTAGCAACAAGTTCTTCCAATCCCTCCACAGCTTGATGCATTCTCCCAATGAACTGTTGTGCAATCTCCCCCGGATTATCCAGCGAGGTCATTCCCTCCTTGTTGCTTCGAACTCGTGGATTACTCATCTGGTAAATGAGACATAACGAGGAAATTAACTTTTTATCTTGAGCTTTACCGCACAATTTGGAGTATTAAAGTAAGGTGACATTCCTAAATGCCAAGTACCCTCCTAATTTTAGATGTGGTCGACAACACACCTATAAGAAGGACTCTACTAGACACGGCTCTGAGACATCCTAGGACACTTTAAAACCTCTAGGAGTGCTGAACTAAACAAGTACTGGATGGAACACGACCCCGTCATACCCAAACTAGCTGATTGTACCCATAAAGATAAGTAACTCTAGATGTAAGTGGAGTGACTCCAACAGCTGGTGGATGGCCTACTGATGTGACACAAATGCTGATCTATCAGTACTTGCACGCCATAAAATGCAGCGCCTCAAAAAGGACGTAAGTACGATATGTAAAAACCTCCTTGGCATCGTCGTGCTGCATTGTGTCCTTAAGGGCAAGCAAATAGGACTCGTCATACTGACGTGCTCTAATGCGCTCATACAGAGAAGACCGAGAAACCATGCAAGCAAGTGTCACGCCCCAAACTTTGGGTGTGCGACCGGCGCTCAACCGAGCAAGCCTATACATTACCTTCTACCCAAACTTATTCAAGAATAATAGTAAAATCCAATTTATTAATTAAGCAGTGAGGAGGATCAAGTAAACAACAACTCAAACTCGTTATCAGTAGTTACATCATTTATATGTTTCAAAATACATACTATTTCATAGTTTGATGTGGAAGATGCGATACAATTACAACATCATCAAACTGACATTCCCCATACCAACATACCACCCACGCTATGTCTACGGAGCCTCTACTAAATACAAAAGATTACAATGATAGTGCCGGCAACAAGGCTCCAGCTATACCCCAAAACATGGTGATAAAATGAACAAAAGATACATGACCCCGAGTGAAGTGGGGCTCACCAAATCAGCTGGGAAAAGAGTGTAGTGGTATCGCTGATCAGTGTCGTCTGCTGTGGAACCACCTGTATTCATTAAAGATGTAGCGCCCCCGGCAAAAGGGACGTTAGTACCTTTGAATAGTACCGATATATATACTAAATAATGTCTAAAAGAAACGAGTAGTAATGCAAGTAAGGACAGTCGTAATATAAGTTAAAGGCTCAAACAATTACCAAATATCAAATTAAAGATAAGATAAGTTTTAAATAAATTTTCAAATTTTTAGTTGGTAAATCTTTGGTATCGGTATACCACTATTAACAATTTTGATTACGATTTCCAACACAGTTACCACCATGTGTGAGGCAAGGCATCCGATCACGACCCGATCGACTAGGACGTCTCATGCGAGACATCAACCAATCACAATTTCAATTACCATTCTAACACAGTCACCGCCATGTGTGAGGCATTGTGTCCGATCATGACCCGATCGGCTAGGCTGTCTCATGGGATATGTCAACCAAATCACAATTTCAATTACAATTCTAACATAGTCACCGCCATATGTGTGACATGGAGTCCTATCACGACCCGATTGGGTAGGTTGTCTCATGTGAGACATCGCCCTTTTCTATCAATCACCTCGTTTCATATTTCTTGCACATCTCTTCATTTCATTGGCACTAATGGTCACAATTGTATTATTTCTCTTGGCCCATTGTCGTGTTTCAAATTTCACATTTCATATTACACATTTTACATTACGTGATTCGTATTTCATGCACACCTTTTTACTTTCAACCATCGTCATGTACTTTCCAACAACAAGGCATTTCTATTCAAGACATTTAAGCACACATTTTAGCAAATAGGAGTTTTAGGCACATTATGATTTCTTACACAAGCTTTAAATAGCTTTCCTTTGAAACACAACTTGAGGTCAAGGCATTTAGATATGCAAGCCCTACTTTGAACACATTCTCAAATAGTATTACAATATAACAAGAGCATTTGAATTACATATTGATCACGGATGTCGTTTCACACTAGCTTATCCGAGTAATCGATTCACAATAAGTAACTCGGGACTTACGTGGATATTGTGGGGTTAAAAAAGAGAAGAGTTTAGCCAACATACCTTACTTGATCTTCCATAACCCTAGATGTTCTAGAAATCTTAGCAATTTCAATCTATTTTAGAAATGTAGCAAAATTGAACCAAAATTAGGAAGATGATCATGGTTCTAGCTCATTTGAGCATTTTATCAAGCACTAGGTGTACTGGCTGATGACTGTGCAAAAGACTGGGATGGCCTTGATGACCCTTCCCTGAATGTTGACCTACCGCTACCAAATGAATTCCCAAAGTTGCCCACTGACCGGGCCTTACTACTACCCTCTCACTCAATTATGTTCTTCAACTTACGGTTCTCTATAGCTCGATCATGTTAGAATTCAAGGCAGCTGTAGCGGCCTTATTGATAACCAAAGGGCTAAGGCCCTGCATAAACCGACACACTCTAGCCTCCATAGTGGGCAACATGTGAATAGCATACCTGGACAGGCGCACAAACTACATACGATACTCCCACACATTCTTGCTACCCCGTCTCAAGTTCTCAAACTCTACATCACGGACAACTTTAGTCTCGACAGGCAAAAAATGATCCATGAAAGCCTCGGCAAACTCACTCCACCTCGCCGAAGGGCTCCCCTACTCAGGGGATTCCTCCCACAACTCAAACACCGGGACTGGAAGCTGCGGCTGGAGGTGGAACAGAAATATCAAGTGGAGGATTCGTTGCATCCTCGTCAAGTGTAGGAGCTGGTGCACCCTGTGCAGGAATAGTACAACCAGTCGGTGTAGTAATTGGGGGAATATCCTCACCCCTCGGGTGTTCACCCGCATCATCAATGATTGAATCAACTTCCACTCCTGGGATAACATCGGCTCCTTGGCCAGTTATTGCCTTCTTCTTAGGCGCCATTTACTGAAAATTAGAGCAATGCACAAGTTAAAAGAGGAACAATCATACAATCAGCTTTATCGCACGATCAATAACATCAAAGAAGCTTATTATTCCTAAATGTACAAGTAGCCTTCTAATTATAGATGTGTTCGACAACACACCGATAAGAAGGACTCTACTAGACATGGCTCCCAGATATCCTAGGACACTTTAAAACCTTAGGCTCTGATACCAAGTTTGTCATGCCCCAAACTCTGGGAGCGCGACCGGTGCTCAACCGAGTGTACCCGTTCAAGCAAGCCTGTTGAATACTTTCTACCCAAACTCCCCCATGATTTAAAGAGAACACATATCTTTGTTAACTAACCAATAAGCANAGACAATACCAAATTCATTACCATTAGTTACTTCATTTAATAAGTCTTAAAATGCACACATTCTCGTGGTTTGAAGTGGAACAAGTGATCAAAATACAACATAATTTGTTTGACTTTCCTGGTACCCATATACCCCCACACTATGTCTACGGAGCCTATAACAAATACAAAGAGTGCAATGATAGTGCCGACAACAAGGCTCCGTCTATACGTCAAAATATAATAGTATAATGAACAAAAGATACATGACCCCGAGTGAAGTGGGCCTCACCAAGTCAGCTGGGAAGAGAGTGTGTCGCTATCACTAATCAGCGCATCCTGCTGTTGAACCACCTGCATCCATGAAAGATGCAGTGCCCCCAAATAAAAGGACATTAGCACTGTCGAATAGTACTAGTATATATGACGAAACACCCTATCATGAGAACGAACAATAATGCAAGTTAGGACAATCATGATATCTGTAAAAGCCTCAAGTAGTTACCAAATATCAAATTAGGAATGCGATAATTTTTCATGTAAATTTCCATATTTTAAGTTGGGAGACCTTTAGTACCGATATACTATTGTTCATAGTTTTGCATTACAATTTCCAATATAGTCACCACCATGTGTGCGGCATGGCGTCCGATCACGACCCGATCGGCTAGGCCGTCTCATGTAAGACATCTTCCCTTTCTATCAATTATCTCGTTTCATATTTCTTGCACATATATTCATTTTATTGGCACTAGTGGTCACAATTGTATTATTTCTCTTGGCACGTTGGCCATGTTTCACATTTCACATTGCGCATTACGTATTTCATATTTCATGTTTCGTATTTCATGCACACCTTTTTACATTCAACCATCATCATGGCCTTTCCAACAATAAGGCATTTCTATTCAAGATATTTAAGCACACATATGAGCAAATAAGAGTCTTAGGCGCATTACGGTTTCTTACACAATTTTCACTAGCTTTCACTTGAAACACAACTTGAAGTCAAGGCATTTAGATATACAACACATACTTTGAACACATTCTCAAATACTAGTACAACATACCAATATCATTGAATTACATATTGATCACGGATGTCTTTTGGCACCAGCTTATCAAGGTTAATCGATTCACAATGAGCAACTCGGGACTTACATGGATATTATGTGGTTCAATTTTAATTGAAGGGTTTAGCCAATAGATCTCACTTGAGCTTCTTTAGACTCCAAACCGTTCCAGAATTTTTAGCAACTTTGATCTATTTTATAAATCTAACAAATTGAACCAAAATTAGGAAGATGATCATGGTTCTAGCTCATACGAGCATTTTATCAAACACTAGGTGCATATTAAGGTTTCAAGGTCCTTTTATGGAGGATTCCATCATCCCACAACCCATACTTTTCCATTTGTAGGTCAACAATCTCCCAACATCCCTTGATAACACATGCATGCAAAATAAACAAGTCTCATCCCCATGAATTACCTTACTAATTGCCAATTTCTAGTTAAATTTTGAATCTAAGGGTTAGGGTGTAGAATCTTAAATCTAGGATGAAGACCTAGTATGCTTTCCTTATTTATCTTCCACGATTTGAGTAAGAATTGGTGGATGAAGCTTACGAACTCCTTTTCTCACTCTATGACACTCCCTCACTCTAGAAATATATGTTTTTCCCCTTTAAAATGATCCCCAATTGTGTTTTATTATAATGGGGTCGGGTTCAAAAATTAGAAAAATAGGAGCCCCAACACTGGTCTGCGGTCGCATATGCAACTTCATAATGCTTCTGCGGTCAGTGAAATGGACCTCCGGATTTGGGCAACATGCCTGGGTTCGCGACCAATTTGCGGCCCGCATACCCCCGTTTTGCGGTCGCATAATTGGCCGCAAAATGACATCCAAAAGTTGCCCAATTGACTTCCTCACTTTGTGGCCATTTTGCGACCCACAGTACGATTCTGCAGTCGCATATTGGGCCGCAAAAATGACTGTTTCTGCAAAGCATTTTCCTTCAACTCTCCAGCGTGCTGTTCAACCCAAAAATTCCATACCCAAGCTAACACATACGCCTACCTCGGCACAACGAAACCCCGGGTTTTAGGTAAAATTTTACGGGGCCTTACAAATACAATGGTTTATTGGCTTTTAGATGACATAGTTTGTGCTAGGATCTCTTGCGGTGCTCTTTGGTTTAGGATCATAGTGTACCGGCAAGGAGAACTGTTAACTTGAAGGCAAGTTGAGGAGGATTCGAAGAAATTGGTCAGCTTGGTAGTGTAGGGTCAGCATAGTAATAAAGGTAATTGATTCCTTTGGTGTGGTGATGTTTTATCGGTGTTTTGTATCAATACACTTGGGTTTGACGGCTTGTGTGACTTGGTTAAGTTGGGGAAATTCAGTTCTGGTTTCTTAGTTATGTGTGGACGGGTTTCGAATAGTTCTTGATAGTGTAGAGGACGGCTTAGGTTGGATGTCTGTCAATGACATAAGGAACATATTGTGTTTTATGATTTTTGTCCTGTATGGGGTCACGAGTCGTAGATAGCATGGAAGGTTTTGGGTGTTTAGAAGAATGCTACCATTATCTGGTACCACCTAAGAAAGGTTAACACTCCAAAAGGCGCATTGTGCTTTGACTTGAAGATGCCTGACATGTATTACGCTAATGGCCCGATTGATTGAATACTGGTGTTCAGATTTATCTATGTGGCAATAAAGAATTATGGAAGTATTTATCTGGAATGATTATGTATGATGAATATGTCAGTAATTTGAATAATGTAGTTGGGATCGAGAGATTATGGTATTCTAGGGATTTGAAGACGAAGAGGATTCTCATATGAATGTATTATAGATCGATTAGTGTGCAAATTTCTATTGTTATATACCTATTTTGGGAGGATTGAAATTGATTTGGAGGCCATTAGTGGGCCTAATGAGAATGTGTTATCATTAGTGGTCAGATTTGTCTACCCAACACAATTATTGTGGAGGGATGTGTTATCAGTTGGAGTGGTTCTTATTCGTGTTCTGATATGTTCCATGTGTTACTCTCATATGCTATGATGGGTTGTGATCTGTTGATTACTTTTACCTGATGCAATTCTATTAGGGGCCTTATGGCGAAATTCGAGCGAGATGATTCTCGGGGTATTGAATGGTTAATTGCGGCTTTGGTTGTGGTCTTCCTATTTGTGGTATATTGTGCTATTCATTTTTGCATGGCTATAGTCGTGCACTTCACGTGCTTGTTATTGATGTGTATATGGTTGTTGATAGTGAGAATCACGGCTCGACGTATCTTATGTGTACAGGTGTTTTAATTGGGTCACGCATCATATTAGAGTTATGTTGCGACATGATCCTTTGGGCTTAATTCATGTGTTGTTTTTCTCCCCTATGTGATGGCTTCATTGCATTGTGCTTCATGGTGGTATCTGTTGAGCTTGTGAGGAGGTTCTCTCATTTGATTCTCTTTAATTATTGGGTACATCAAATTTGTTTCTTGTTTGGTGCACTTATTGTATGGTATGCGACTGTAGGTAGGATTTGTGTGGCATATTGGTAGAATAACTTGTACGGAGTGGTCACTGGACTTAGTTGTATTTTGAAAACTTAACTATGGCATAATGTACATAATGAAAAGTGGACTAGCAACATTTATGCATTTATATCGGCGCCGGTATTGACCATGCCAGAGGGTACCGAGGGGTTTGTGGTGTATCACGATGCATTAAAAATCGGTCTTGGGTGTGTATTAATGAAACATGGTAAGGTCATAGCATATGCTTCAAGGCAACTTAAGAATCATGAAAAGAACTATCCAACTCATGATTTAGAGCTTGCGACGGTGGTTTTTGTATTAAAAATACGGCGCCATTATTTGTATGGAGTCCATGTAGATGTATTCACGGACCACAAGAGTCTTCAATACATTTTCAAATAGAAGGAATTGAACTTAAGGCAGAGAAGATGGCTTCAGCAGCTCAAAGATTATGACATCGACATTTTGTATCATCTGGGGAAGGCTAATTTGGTGGCGGATGCTCCTAGTTGGAAATCTATGGGTAGTTTGGCTAACTTGGAGGCATGTCAAAGACCCTTGGTCCAGGAGGTTCACCAGTTGACCAGTCTGGGAGTTCGTCTTGCGGACTCTAATGAAGGGGGAGTGATTGTGCGGAATAGGGAGGAATCATCGCTTGCGACGGAGGTCAAGGAGAAGCAATATAGTGATCCCGTGTTGGTACAGTTGAAGGTAGGGATTCATAAACATAAGACTACAGTTTTTTCTCTTGGCATGGATGACGGTACATTATGGTACCAAGGGAAGTTATGTGTTCCGAACGTAGATGGTCTTCGGGAAAGAATCATGGAAGAAGCTCATACTTCTAGATATTCCGTGCACCCAAGTTCTACGAAAATGTATCATGACCTCAAGGAAGTTTACTGGTAGAATGACATGAAGAGGGGTATGGATGACTTTGTGATAAAATGTTCAAACTGTCAACAGGTGAAGGCCGAGCATCAAAAGCCTGGTGGATTAGTACAGAGTATAGAAATTCCAATGTGGAAATGGGAAATGATCAATATGGATTTTGTGGTAGGGTTACCGCGCACTCTGTGTAAGTTTGACTCAATTTGGGTGATCGTGGATCGACTCACAAAATCAGCTCACTTTTTGCCGGTTAAATCCACCGACACTGCGGAATAGTATGCTCAATTGTATATCAAGGAGATAGTTAGGCTTCACAGCATTCCAGTTTCCATCATTTCCGATTGAGGGGACCAGTTCACAGCTAATTTCTGGAAGAAATTTCAACAAGGTTTGGGTGCGTAGGTAAATCTTAGAACGACTTTCCATCCACACACTGGTAGGCAAGCAGAGCGGACTATTCATTTGCTTGAAGACATATTGCGTGCTTGTGTGCTTGCCTTGTATGGTAGAAGATGTAGATCGCCGATTGGATGGTTCGAGGTTGGAGAAGGTGAACTAATAGGACCTGACCTTGTGCATCAGGCTATGGAAAAGGTTAGGATCATAAAGGAGCGGTTGAAAACTTCTCAGAGTCGTCAAAAATCCTATTTGGATGTTCGTCGCAGAGACTTAGGGCTGTATATATGGATTGGATTGCATGCCACAACGAGCCATAGGGTTGTATATATGGATCGGGTTGCGCGCAATAATGAGCCTCAGGGCTGTATATATATATATATATATATATNGCCTTAGGGTTGTATATATAGATCGGGTTGCACGCCGCAACGAGCCTTATGGCTATTTATATGGGATCGGGCTGCACGTCGCAGCGATATAGCGCTTGGGCTGAAGGAGCCCCTCCGAAGTCTGCACACACCCCAGTGACCACGATTGATTTATATTGAGGGATGGATTTTCCCTGGACATGGATCTTGTCCGAAACATTTATACGTGGGGATGGATCTTCCCTACGGGCTGGATTGGCCCAACTCGGTTCAAGGAAGATGATTGGGTGTTCTTGAAGGTATCTCCCATGAAGGGGATCATGCAGTTTTGAAAGAAAGGGAAATTAAGTCCAAAGTATGTCGGGCCGTACAGAATTATTCAAAGGATTGGTTAGGTGGCGTACAAGCTTGAGCTACCACCTGAGATGTCATTAGTGCACCCGGTATTCCATTTGTCCATGTTGAAGAAGGTAGTTGGAGATCCGTCCGCTATTGTGCCGGTTAAGACCATCGAGGTTAGTGAAGAATTGTCATATGAAGAGATTCTGGTTGCTATCCTTGTTAGACAGGTCCGAAAATTGACGAACAAACAAATTGCATCCTTAAAGGTGTTATGGCAAAACTAGCAAGTCGAAGAAGCTACTTGGGAAGCCGAGAATGAAATGAAAAAAAAGTACCCTCATTTGTTTGAATAGCTATGTAATAGCTCTATAAAGTTGTCCCCCCTAAATTTTTGTATTACTTGTTTGGCATATATAAAGACACTCCGTACTAGTTATATGTCCCCCATGAGGCTTCATTTGGTGTTATTTTGCATTCGGTTGTGTCATTTAATTCTATATATGTTGCTAAGGTGTGTGTTGGGGGATCTATGGCAGGTGGATAGGCCAAAATACAAAGGAAACGCTGGCGAAATGTTTAGGAAATTAGGAAATCAGGCAAATTTGGGGCTGATGGTATGTGGTATAACTAAAGCTATGTTAAGTGAACCTTGATCCTCATTCGAGGACGAATGATCTTAAGTGGGGGAGGATGTAAGGCCCCGTACAAATTTTAACCAAAAGGTTAGGGTTTCGTGGTGCTAAGATAGATTCTTGCATTATTATAGTAGAAATTCTTTGCAGCGAGCTTGGTGGCCGTGGTTCGGACTTTTTGGATTGAACAGTACCCTATGGACTTAGAGGAAAATGTTTCGTAGAAGAACGCATTTTTGCGGCCCATTATGCGGCAGCATAATCACTCTGCGGACCGCATATTTGTCGCATAATTCCTCTTGGGTTTTTACCGAAGCCAATCGAAGAACGACATTGCCTCCCCTTATAAGGCCTCATATTGAGCCATCTGGATGCTGGACCGATAACTATTTTTGTTGGTAATCCCCGCTAGATGTAAGAACTGGTCCAACTGACCCTTGAAATCCATAGAGCATGCTCCCAATATATCCTCCAATATCCGAAAGTACGCTCAAATGATGCGTTCGTCAAAGGATGAAGCACGTTACTCAGCTCGAGCTGCATGCCCAGCGCACGCTTCATATCTCTCCAAAAGTGTGATGTGAACTGCATGCCCCAGTCATAAATAATGAAAATGGGCACACCCTTCAGGCGGATAATCTCCTAGAAGCAAATCTGAGCCAACCGCTCTGAAGAATAGGATGACATCACCAGAATAAAGTGTGTGGACTTAGTCAACCGGACCACAATAACCCATACAACATCATA
>AWOL01S0138597.1:0-11116 GCA_000715115.1 Nicotiana otophora
AGAGCTGCTTGGCGCACTCTCGCGAAAATGTGAATATCTCTCTATTTCGAGATCGTATCGACGTACGGTTTAATGTGTTGGAAACTAGACTCATAGATCTTCCATTTTATCGATAGATCACCCTATAATTCCAAGTACATTAGGATACAAATGTAGTAATATTTGACCTAAAGTTTAAGTAAAATTATAAACGTAAGTTGCGACAACTTTTATCGACTTTTGTTTCATAACTCGCTTGACTTCAAGACTTTAGATATGTATATTATATGATTAAAATACATTAAAACATGACCTCTTGGGACAATTAATCACCTCTAGTGTTACCCGAAAATACGGGTTACAACATCCTTGATTCGTTTAACTTCTAATACTTGTTAACCACTCTTATACACCCTTGTATCGTTTAAGACCAATAGGATTAACTTCTTATNAGACTAACTTACGGCATAATCTAAGGTACACGAATTTGGGTTGTAACAGTGTTGAATGTGCCAATTTCTACTGTTGTATCAGAGAGTGCATTTAGTCAAGCAAGACAACAACTAGGAGACACCCGTCACTCATTGGGAAGCAATGCTTTGGAAGTTTTAGTATGTTTCAAAAATTGGATTAGATCGGAACGAAGAAATTAGGGACGTGAAGATATTGATAAACCAGAAGACGAGGAACTTGGAGACATATTAACACATGGTTACCCATATGAATTTAACACTCCAGAAGATGGCCAAGAAGTTCAATTGATTATGAAGAACTTACTAAGGCAATGCAAAACCTTTGAAATTCTGGATTTATATTTAATAATTAAACTTTGAATTTACTCTTTTTAATTTAATTTAGTTGTTCTTAAATGTAAACTTTAATTTGCAAGTTTGAAATAAAAAAAAATTGCAAATTATAAGTGCAATTTTTATCCTTCTTCATTATATTTTATTATATTAATTTCTTAATAAAATATTCAAATATAAGGATTTTAAAGCATTTGCATCCTTTATTCAAACATTCTTTTTATAAAATTATTTTTTTGTTTAATATTTTTATTTTATCTTAATATAAATTACGGTGGTTATACAAAATATATATATAAAAAATATCGGCCCGACCCGAAACCGTTCCGATTCATGAAATATTCGGATAGACTTGGACCCGGTAAACCCGGTATGGAAAAATCGGTAACCGGCCCGTTTCGATGACCGATCGATCAACTTTTCCAGTAACTCGGACCAGACCAGACCGGCCCGGCCCCTGTCACCTTTAGTCACAACCCTATTTGAAGTAAATAAAGAAGAAAAGTTAATTAAACCCATAATAAAAGATTAATATGATGTAATCTAGTATTTAAACACCAAAATAATGTAAAACGTCCTAAAGTAGTAAAAGAAAATGGCTACAGCAGCTTTTAATGTTCAAACTTGACCTAATTTTGTGAAACTCGTCTATTTGTACAAGGCCAAAAATCGCGGACAAAAATGTCCCTCGGAGATTCTGCGGCCGCACAATTCCATGTGCGGTCCGTAGATTTCTTCAGTTGGCAGTATGGAAGATTCTGCGGTAGCACATTTCTGGACTACGACCGCACATTTCTTGTGTGGTATGCACTTCACAAAGGCTTCAGGACTTGGTCTTCTCTCATATTCTCTGAACTTTGAATCTTTGCCAGTGAAAGCCCAGTACCCCACAATTCATGTGTGGTCCGCATATTGCTGAAAAGCCTGTTGGGTTTTTCTACTTGAGTTGCGGCCGCAGATGAAATTTTGCGGTTTGTAATTTCTTCTGCGGCCGCAGAATTCCTTATGCGGATCGCAAATCTTTGCTTCTGCGCCCTTTATTGCTTTGTGTTTCGGAACACTCCTTTTTTAGTTGGATTTCATCATGGAAGACCAAACTTCCAACATTCCTGCAATTTGTACAATTTCATTAGTTTCTGAACACAATTCAATACTTTCGGACTAAAATAAAAATTAAAAGGTGCTAATAAGCAGTCAAAATCCCTACTTATCAATCGTTGCCGGGGAACTAACGGTGTGTTGTTGTAGGTGTACATATTGCTAGGCTTAAAGTTTGATTTTTTATTTGTTTTTAGTATTTGATTTTTATTTGTTTTAGTTTACTTGTTGATTTGAGAAACATGGCATCTTGGAATTATGAGAGTTTCGATGTTTGTAATTCTACTGTTAATATTCCTTGTGCTTATTGTGGTGAAAACCACCTGTGGCAAAATTGTCAAAATATTCTGGAGAGTGAGTTATGTGCACCAACACAATCTTATATGTGGAATATATGTGATATGTGTGGTGGTCAAGATGGTCGCTTTTATGACTGTGCTTATACTTCTTATCCTCCCCCAACCCCTTATTATGATGGTTCTACATTTTCTTATGAAGTTAATAGGAACAAAGAACCTGGGGATGTTGACCTAAAAGAGATCAAGGATATGTTGATGTGCCTCTTGGAAAGAAATAATGAGAAAGAATTGCAAATACAAAGGCAAGAGGCAACTATTGGCAACTTGGAGGCTCAAGTGGCTCAATTAGTTGAAACTTTTAGTGCCCATCAAGCTAATATTATGGATAGTAGCCAGGAGCAGTGTGCATTAGAGACCGAAATTGAGATGCTAACGGAGGAGGTAAGAGTAGAACACCAACAATCTATCCAACTAGAATTTGAGGATGCCGATATTGAAGAAGTAATACTAGAATCAACCGAGGACATTGAGGAAGAATATTTAGTTGAATCTAGTGTCATTGGTATAGAGGATGTTGAACATCTCGAAGTTCATGTATTTGAGAGTGGTTAACTTCATTCCAAGCACTTCTCTACATTGTGTTTGGATGGTGAAAATAAGAATGGATCCTTACAAGTGTATAAATGAGACAAGGTAAGAGGTAGACAAGCCATATATTTTGAAATTTTGAAGGTCGTCTAGGCAAAGGTGACACTCCTCGGTTAAGAGCCAAAAACATGCATGAGAATTTATTTAATTTATGGCTCGCAAGAATTTGTACCGCCCCAATAGCATAATCATAAGCTTTAATCAAAACTTGGGGTTCAATTCATAAGCTCGAGGTGGAGGCAGAAAGTGATTCACGTCGTGTCGCGACGTTAAATCAGGCGCTTGTTGGGAGGCAACCCAACTTTACTGCTTTCTTTTATTTTTAGTTTTTTTTTTAAATTAGTTTTTTATTGTGTTATTTTTGTAGTGTCGTTTTTGTATTTTGTAGGAGCATGGAAAGCAAAGCTATTAGAAGGATGCAACAGCAAGCCAGATGGTTAGAACTAAGTGTGCGGTGCTCGTACAAAGGAAAATGCCCAGGAGAAATCTGAATATCCCATGAGCTACTAGTGCTTCAGCCTTTGGCCTTCTAAGGAGTTTTTTTTACCATCTTATTAGTTATGGTGTGCACTGGGAATAATGCATAATTTTAAGTGTGGGGTGAGGAGATTGTCTGGGTGACTTTTTATGTTATTTTAGTTGTGTAGCATATGTAGGCTCTAGCATGTGTATTACTTTCCCTATGATTTGAAGTTGCTTATGATACCTTATTGAGTTAGATAACATGTCTATTGACACCTATATCTTGTTTTCTTAGCTTGTGTTTACTTTGTGCTTAATGTTTAATATTCTGCGGCTCCGTGAATACTTGCAATTGTTTGAGAGTCAGAATGGAACCGTCCTTAGTGAGTCATGTGCCATGTGTGGTGAGAATATATGTAGTCCATGTTATTGCATTTGAGTCTAGAACTTGTCTGGCATGTGAAAACAACAACAACAACAACAACCCAGTAGAATCCCACTAATGGGGTCTGGGGAGGGTAGTGTACGCAGACCTTACCCCTACCCCAAAGGAGTAGAGATGCTATTTTCGAAAGACCCTCGACTCAAGAAAACAAAAAGACAAAACGACAAGAGGAGACAACATTAGTATCACCACAACAATCATAGAAAAAATAGGAACACCATGAAATCCAGAAGAAAGATGCAAAGCAAAATGTCTGGCATGTGAGTTTAAGCAAAATGTTAGGTTTTCCTCGGTATGAAAAATGATTTTAGGCTTTGTTTGATCTTTTTGAACTTAATGCGTACCACAAATAAAATTATCCCTAGTCAACCCTTTTGAGCCTATAAGCTTTTATTTGTCAACCACATTACAAGCCTATACCCCTTTGTTCTGAATTGTCATTGTTTTGATCCTTGTACCTCTTAAAGAACTTTAATTATAAAATGAGCGCTAGAAGAAGTAAGGAGGGAACTTGGGTGGCTTTTGAGTGGAAGAACTGAAAGAGAAAAGGTGCCCGTATTTTGTAAAAGAATACACTACTAGCAAAAAATTTGTAAAGAAGAGAAAAATAAGAAAAGAGAAAAAATACATAGTTGAGAAAAGAAAAGATAAAAAACATATATAGTAAAGAAAAATAAGCATATATTGTCTTTGCTAGTGGGTATGAATCAAAGTAGTGCTTAAAGAAAGAGGAAATATATTTTTGGGATGATATTGATTGTGGAAGATGTATTGAAGAAAAATGCGCTTAAAGTTAATTTTGTGATGTGCTAAAGTGCTTAGGAAGGTTAATCACTATTCCTAAATTTATCCTACCCGTCCCTTAGCCCACAATATAATCATGCAAAAGTCCTAACTGATTTTAGATCGAGCAAGCCTACATTAGTGGAGGTTTACATAATGGGCAAGCCTATGGTACTTTGTGCATGCATGTGACTTCTTTGGTTGAGGTCCCGGAGGCCTCGGGTGTGTTTCGAATATTCAACGGGTTGAAATTTGGACTTATGCAATTGCTGAAGATTTCTGGTTGCTGGTGATTTCGCATCTGTGGTTGGGGAACCACAGGTGCGGACTCGCACGTGCGGAAGATCAGGCGCAAAAGTGGTTTGGAAGGAGGAGCTCAGGGATCGCAGGTGCGAGGTAATATTCCGTATCTGTGATGCCCGCAGATGCGACCCTGGAGCGTAGGTGCGAAGAGAGACCACAGAAGCGGACCAGTTTCCGTAGGTGTGCACGCGCAGGTGCGGCCACTTTCTCGCAGAAGCGGTCCCAGGTCCCTTAAGTCATTTTTGCACTTGCGATGGAATTTCCGCAGGTGCGGTGTCGTAGGTGCGATGAATAGGTCGCAGGAGCGAATTTGCTGGGCAGAAAAGGGAAAAATTCGACGGTTTGATTCATTTCTCCATTTTTGGATTTGGGAGCTCAGAAATTGGCGATTCTTTGAGGAATTTTCAGATAGAGCTTTGGGGTAACAATTCCTAACTTGATTTTGATCATATTTCATTAATCTATTATTGTTTTCTTCATTTAATTAAGGAATTTGAGTGAGAAAGTTAGGAGAATGGGGGAAAAGTTCCCCAACCGAATTTCTGAGTTTTGAGTGGGATTTAGACATCGGATTACGATAATTTTGGTACGAGTGATCTCGTGAGTGAATGGGTGTTCATATTTGGTAATCTTTACCCGATTCCGAGACGTGGGCCCGGGGAGACCTTTTTTTGGGTATTTTTCTAATTTCTTGCCTTATCTTTGATTTCGTTAGCTAGATTAGTTTCTTGTAGCTATATTTATGTTATGCAATTGGTTTTGGATAGATTTGAGCCATTCAGAGTCGGATATTCATGGAAAGAGCATTGTGACGGATTGATTTAAGCTTGGTCCGAGGTAAGTGTCACGACCCAAAACCTAACCCATCGTGATGGAGCCTATCATAGTACTAGGCAAGCCGACCTTTCCAAAACACTTTCAGAATTTAACATAAATGAATTAAGACATTTAAAATAACTGGAGTTTCTCATAAATATGGGGTAAAATCCAAATAAAACACAAGTGCGGAAAAATAGCCCGACATCGGGGTGTCACTAAGTCATGAGCATCTAATAACCAATCTAGAACCAACGTCTACTACAGTCTGTGCCAAATGCCAATACAAGAGAGAAAGGATAATAAGAAAGGAGAAACAAGGACTGCGGACACCGGCAGCTACCTTATAAGTCTCCGATAATCAGCCCGTGCACGAACTCAGCGACTGTCAGAACCGTACATACCTGGATCTGCACATGAAGTGTAGGGTATAGCATGAGTACAACCAACTCAGCAAGTAACATAATTAAATCAGGAACTGAGAAGTAGTGACGAGCTAAAGAAAATACAGATCATTTTAAACGTTTTCAGTAAAGAATGAACATGCTTTCAAATTCGGTGGTATAAGTCTAATCAGTTCGAGCTCAAGTAACACAGATATGAATCTTACAGAAATTTCACAACAACAATAGATAACAACATAAGTGCATCAACGAATAAAAGCAAGTACAACCTCTTAAGGCAGCATTCACTTAGCTCATCTCAACAGCTCATACACTCGGCTCTCAGCCCTCAACACACTCTCAATAGGTACCCTCGCTCACTGGGGGTGTACAGACTCCGGAGGGGCTCCTTCCAACGTTCGCCAATTCAAGCCTAATTCTACTACGGACCTCCAAAGCACATTCCGGATGCGCTCCTAAGTCCAAAATCACCTAACGGAGCTAACAAAATCATCAAAATTCGGATCCGAGACCGTTTACACATAAGTCAACATCCGGTTGACTTTTCCAACTTAAGTTTATCCCAAAAATACCAAGTGTCTCAATTCACTCCGAAACCACTCCGGACCCCAAATCAACAAACCCGTTATAACATAATATGGCTGAATTACATAAAAAGAAGCAGAAATGGGGGAAATAGGGCTATAACTCTCGAAACGACCGGCCGGGTAGTTACAGTAAGTGGCTTGCCTAACCTTGTGTGGAAGAACTCCCCTTAGGATTTGGTACTGTTTGATATGTGAGCACAGTGTACGTGAGGTGACGAGTACGTACACAAGTATTGTTGTAAAACTCCATTTTTCACTAAGTCATAACTTGTTTTCTCCTTAATTGAAACATACTAGCATATGTAAATATCCTGTTTAGACTAAAATAACATGCCTACTTGTTTAACTGCCTATTTGAACTCTGTGCAGCATGTTTAGTAAAATTACCTGCTTTTCCTTGACTTGAACTTAGTCTAAACTGTAGGATTTCTTGTTGTAACTATTATTTTGGTGGGTTGCGCTGCATATTTACTTTGGGACTACAGAACGGTATTCCGGGAGATCCCCATGTACTGCATATTTACTTTGGGACTACGAAACGGTATTCTGGGAGATCCCCCTGTACTGCGTATTTACTTTGGGACTACGGAACGGTATTCCGGGAGATCCCTTGGTACTGCATATTATTTTGGGATTACGGAACGGTATTCCGGGAGATCCCCCTACACATTTACGTTTGGGACTACGAGACGGTATCTCCGGAGATCCCCTGTTGTTATCACTGTGTTATGAGCTATTGTCTTTCATTGATTTTATTCCTGTTAGATTTTCGTATTTATTTTTACTGCGATATTTCATTCTGTCTTATTTCATTATATTTATACCAGTATGGCCCTGACCTGATCTCGTCACTACTCGACCGAGGTTAGGCTTGGTACTTACTGGGTACCGTCGTGGTGTACTCACGCCCTTTTCAACACATGTTTTTTCGTGTGCAGATCCAGGTTCATCTTACCAGACTCATCACTAGTTGCAGTCGTTGTTGCTTATTGGAGCCTTCAAGGTACATCTGCTCGCACCCGCAGATCCTCGTAGTCCCCCTCTATCCCCCTATGTTCATTGTTTTCCCTCTTTCTGTAGAAATGATATATAGAACAGTTAAGACTTCTTAGTAGCTTGTGACTTGTGGGTTTCCGGGTTTGGGGAATTGTTTGGTACATTTCAAAGGTGATAATTGTATATGCCGAGTGTCATTAAGTTGCTTATTAGATATTTGTTACTGTTAGTAGTTTATCTTCAAGTTTTATCTTATTTCTGCAAAATGTTAGGCTTACCTAGTCGTAGAGACTATGTTCCATCACGATAACTCACGGAGGGATAAATTGGGTCGTGACAATTTAGCTCAAAAATGACTTAACCCCTCTCTCTACCCGGCCTTGGGGGTATTAAATGAGATCCTACGTGCGCGCATATGGCATAGGTCCAGTAAAATGACCATAACTCTCTGTATACATATCTAAATGATGAATGGTTTGATTCGTTAGAAACTAGACTCAAAGGGATTTAATTTGATAGGTTATACATCATATAACTCTTCATAACGTGAGAGTTATGCTTGTTTGAAGTTATATCTTGTGCGAATTCACTTAAAACTTTATCCCATCCTATAATTTTCAACTTGACTTAGCCTTAGGGATCTTCTTAGACCATAAACCATTCTTAATGCACCTTATACATATATTATCATGATCAATTTATATCATTCAAATTATCAGTCTTGTTCATACCCGAATTAATATAATTAGCACCCGCTAATCTTCTTAATTATCTTAAAACACTTAAAAAATTTTCGGGGTGTTACACTTTTAGTATGCACCAATAATAGTAAAAACAAGTGGCAGTTGAAAAGAGAGAAATGCTCACATCATATAGTTAAATTGTAAATAAGTTAATAAATTTAAATTATTGACATTTATGAAAGTTGAGTAGAAATAGAATGGTGTCAAATATTTTGAAGAACTAAAAACGCAAGAAGTATTATATAAATTGGAACGAGTGAGTACTTAGTAGTAGTATTTAAGTTTTTCCATATTTTACGTTTTAATCAATTTTCAGCATATGATTCATGTATGTCTCGGTTAGTTTGCACATTAATTATAATTTACGAAAAATGGCCAAAAATGCACTTGAACTATTTGCAATAGCTCAAAAATGCCCTCAGTTTGTTTTTGGCACCAAACATATCCCTGCCGTCTATGTTTTGGACCACAAATGCCCTTAAACCGTTAGTCTTGCCATTGAAGGTGACATGACAGTTCAAATGGTTAGATTTGCTTACATGGCCATCCACCTAAGCAACCCAGCATGACAAAATTATTTTTTCGAAAAAAATATTTTTTCGAATTTTAAAAAAAAATACAAAATCAACACTTAGATCGAAAAAAGTAAAAGAAATTTCGGAAAAATTATTTGTCGGAAAAAATAATTTTTTGGAAAAAATATTTTCCTGAAGAAGATTAACCATTTAGTACTCTGTTGAAGTTTATCTACAAGCAGCTGATGCAGGCAGGTTGCAAGCAGCTCAATGAAATGATTTGCAGCAGCTTCTTATTAAACAGACAGGTTGCAAGCAGCTCATGCAGACAGCTTACAAGCAGCTAAAGAAAAGCCTTGCAGCTGCTTCCTGAAAAGCCTCGCAGCTGCTTCCTTTCTTCTATAAATAGAGGAGTTTTCAGTTCATTATGTACATAAGTTTGAAGTTTGAATAATATACCAGTTTCTCTCTATACTTGTATTTACGTTACGGTCTTTACTTTATAACACGTTATCAGCACGAAACTCTGCCATCTCGAGCAAATACTTTGAAAGTATCACAGGTACGAACTTTCCTTTTCTAAATAATGTCAAATCTTTCTAAGCTTGAATTTGTAGCCCTGGATATATCGGGCAAAAGCTACATGTCTTGGGTGCTTGATGCCGAAATTCATCTTGATGCGATGGGTCTGGCAGACACCATCAAGGACAAAAATCTGGCATCAAACCAAGACCGTGCCAAAGCAATGATATTCCTACGCCATCACCTTGATGATTGCCTAAAAATGGAATATCTTACTGTTAAAGATCCAGTCATACTGTGGGATAATTTGAAAGATAGATATGACCACCTGAAGATGGTCGTTCTTCCACAGGCACGTTATGATTGGACTCATCTAAGGCTACAAGATTTTAAATCTATCAGTGAGTATAATTCTGCTATGTTCAGAATTATTTCCTAATTAAAATTATGTGGTGATGATATTACTGATCATGATATATTGGAGAAAACTTTCACCACTTTTCATGCCTCGAACATGCTCCTGCAGCAGCAATATCGAAAGATGAGATTCAAAAAGTATTCTGAACTTATCTCACATCTTCTTGTAGCCGAGCAACATAATGGTCTATTAATGAAAAACCATGAAAGCCGACCTACTGGTTCTTGTCCATTCCCTGAAGTGAATGAGACGAACTTCCACCAAGCTAAGCGTGGAAGAGGACGTGGCCCCAGTCGTGGTCATGGCCGTGGTCAGAGAAGAAACATTAATCATAGTAATAATAATGCACCAAAGAACTATCCTCACCACCAGTAGTGGAAAAGGAAGGAACAAAAGCATGAAGCGGTGCAAGCAGCAACACACAAAACATGCATGCTATAGATGTGGAGGAAAAAGGCACTGGTCACGTATATTTCGTATGCCAAAATACCTGGTTGAGTTGTATCAAGCCTCCCTGAAGAAGAATGAGAAAAATGTTGAAGCAAATTTTATTTTTGAAGATAATTTAGATTTCATGCATTTGGATGTAGCTGATTACTTTGCACTCCCGGAAGGAGAAACAAGTCATGTGATTGGTGATGAATCTGTAGAGATGTAAATATTTTAATTTTTGTTGTTTGTAGTATATAGTATGATTAGGTAATAGTTGTACATAAATAAAAGTTATGCTTTGATAATAATGTTTTTATTTTGTTTATGTCATTTTGAAGAATATGGATAATCCTCAAATTATGTTTGGATAAAAGACCAATCATGAAGATATTTGTGTAATTGATAGTGGAACAACTCATGCCATATTCAAAGGTCAGAAATACTTTTCTTACTTGCATAAGGAAAAAGCAAATATTTCTACAATTTCTGGTAATATAAGTTTGATTGAAGGCTCCGGAAGAGCTATTGTATTTCTGTCTAAGGGAACAAAACATATTATAGACAATGTATTATTCTCCTCCAAGTCCTGAAGAAACTTGTTGAGTTTTATGGATATCCGCCGAAATGGGTATCATGTTGAGACAATAGATGAAATGAATATGGAATATCTTTGTATTACAAAGAATGTTTCTGGCCAGAAGTGCATTGTAGAAAAGTTACCAACTTTATCTTCTAGCTTATATATTCAAAGATTAATACAGTTGAAGCACACTTCATCGTAAATCGGAAGTTTACTGATTCAAATACTTTTGTGCTTTGGCATGGCCGTTTGTGCCATCCTGGATCAATAATGATGAGAC
>AWOL01S0138602.1:0-11684 GCA_000715115.1 Nicotiana otophora
GAAATGCAGGGTGTAGTATGAGTACAACCAACTCAGTAAGTAACAATAACAAATAAGGAACTAAAAGTAGTGACGAGCTTCTCAGCTAAGTCCAAATACAATACTTTCCAACATAAAGGGATAAGCATGCTCTCAAATTCAACATTTAAGATTTCACTGAAATTTCATATCAAGTTTGACCGAAACAAAAAATAATATTTTTTCAAAATTTCCAAAAATAGTGATATATGACAGCTGAAATGCAACAAATAATGAAATCAATGCATCCTCTCAGAGTAACAGTCACTCAATCCTCCCATTCACTCCAACCTCACAGTCACTCTTTCCTCACATTCACTCTTTCCTCACAATCGCTCATTCCTCACAGTCACTCATCACTCGACACTCGGCACTCGCACTCAGTATGTATATGTGCTCACTGTGGGTGTGTACAAACTCCAGAGGGGCTCCTTCAGCCCAATCGCTATATCGAGCCAATCATGGTATAAATCAATGAAATATGCTGCGGCATGCAGCCCGATCCATAAATATCCTTACAATTAGGCCCTCGGCCTCACTCAGTCATCAGCCTCTCCAGTCTCTCGGGCTCTCAGAAATCACGATAAGCAGCCATACAACAATGATATGATACATCAATAATGAATAAGAGAGACTGAGGTAAAAAAAATAAATGTGCAAATAGAACTGTGACTGAGTGCAAAACAATAATTTAGCAAATAATTTCACAAGTACACGACCTCTATGGGTCCCAACAGTGTAAACATATGATTTAAACATGATTCATAGATCAATTTCTCTAATACGGGGAAAAATAAACGGATAACAACAGTTATTTCAACTACACAGTTCCATGAAATTGACCAAGTAATAATTCTTACGGTGCACGCCCATACGCCTGTCACCTAGCATGTGCGTCACCTCAAAACCAATCACATAATACATATTTTGGGTTTTCATACCCTCAGGACCAAATTTAGAACTGTTACTTACCTCAAAACCGTGTAATTTCTTACTCCACTATGCCCTTGCCTCGTGAATTGGTCTTCAAATGTCCCGAATCTAGCCACAAGAAGTACAGTACAATCAATATAGGCTAAAAGAATCAATTCCACAGGAAAATACGAAATTATAGCCAAAAATCCGAAAATCGGCTCAAACCTGTCCCTCGGACCCACGTCTCAAAATCCGACAAAAGTCACAAAACCCTAAAGCCCATTCACTCACGAGTCTAACCATACCAATTTTACTCAAATCCGATAAAAAATCCCATTCAAAACCTCAAAATTCTAGTCCACGAACTCTTTCTCATTTTTTCCAAATTGCCATCTCAAAACACTAATTAAATGATGAAAACAATGATATATTCATGGATATTGACTAAATCCGAGTTAAAATCATTTACCCCGATATTTTTCCTTGAGAATCTCTCAAAAATCGCCTCTCCACAAGCTCTAATTTGTCAAAAATGAAAGAAAAAAAAAAGGGGGGACGAAACCCTCGTTTTGTAACTTAAAGTTTCTGCCTAGGCCTCACCTCGATTTTCATGACCTCGATTTCTTGGCCTCGATTTCCTAGCCTCGATTTTCATGACCTCGATTTCATGGCCTCGGTTTTCATGACCTCGATTTTCATGACATCGATTTTCATAACCTCAATTTTTCATGACATCGATTTTTCGAGCAGCTGTTGAAGTCCAAATTTTGATCTGTTAACCATCCGAAACTCATCCGAAACCTCCCGGACACAAACCATATATGAATTTCAATCATAAAATACGCTACGGATCTGCTCGCGCACTCAAACCACTGAAAATAGGTCGTCTTGACCCGATATTGACCATGGTCAAATTCTTAAATTTCTTAACTTTACGAGTCTCTCAACCAATGATCCAAAAAATACACCCAAGTCCCTCAGGAGCCGTCAAATCATACCAACAAATCCTAAAATATCATACGAACTTAGTCAAAACTTCAAATCACGCTAAACAATACTATAACCACGAATCATACATTAATTCAAGTTTAATGAAACTAAGAAATTTCAACTTCTACATTCAATGCCGAAACTATCAAATCGCATCCGATTGACCTCAAATTTTGCACACGAGTCATAAATGACATAACAGACCTATTCCAATTTCCAGAATCGGATTCTGACTCCAATATCAAAAAAGTCAACTCCCCGGTCAAACTTCCCAAAAATTCAACTTTCGTCATTTCAAGCCAAATTTAACTACGGACTTCCAAATAATTTTTAGGATACGCTCCTAAATTCAAAATCACCATAAGGAGCTTTTGGAATCATCATAATTCAATTCCGAGATCGATTACATGTAAGTCAATGACCGGTCAATTTTTCTAACTTAAGTTTTCAATTATGAGACTAAGTGTCTCATTTCACTCCGAAATTCTTCCGGACCCGAACCAACTAACCTGGTAATTCATAAAATAACTGTAAAGAATAACTTGAGCAGTAAATGGGGGAACGGGGTTATAATAGTCAAAACGACCGGTCGGGTCGTTACAATATAATACTTAAGTTTTAGCAACAATATATGTATACATATTAATGTTATATTAATATATGCTATATTCATATGTTGTTGTTGCTAAACTTAAATATTAATATAGCACTACATCTTATAGAACTATATACTTTATTTTTAAATGTGTTATAATAAGTTTTAATCGAATATAATTGAATTTTCAATTGATCCACTGATGAAGTATCCGAGCAAAGTACTAATAAGGTGATCGAGAATAAAATATTCAAAATTATGTGTTTGCGCATATATATATATATATATATATATATATATATATATATGGGGGGGGGAGGGGATGTAAATATAAAATTAATTAAATTTTGAATATTATAATTTAGGATATTAAATTAATTAAATATTATGTACATCTATGTATATATACATACACAGATAATATATAGTGTCCATATAAAAATAATTTAAAAATACATACACTCTCTCTCTCTCTCTCTCTCTCTCTCTCTCACACACACACACACACATATATATATATATATATATATATCAAATATTATTTATTTAAAAGCTATTTATATAAATTGACTAAAACCGACCGATTTCAGTCGGTTTCTTCATTAAATTAATATTTTAAAAAATATAAAATTAAAATACTGACCGCATTCAGTCGGAATATTTAATTAAAACTTATTTATGTTGGTAAATTATATTTAAAAACCAATTGTCTTGGGCGAGAACGAATAATTTCAAATATACCGACCGATTTCGGTCGGATGTTTTTAAATTATTTAATTAAAAATTATTTTGGTAGATAATATGCAAGTATGACCATGTCTTGGTCAAAGATTGATCAATTTCTGACCGACCTTGGTCGAAATTTGCATATCTTTGTTGTGGGATCATTATTTTTATTGTTAGAAATATTTTTCTTTGACTTTTACGACTATTTTACTTATATTCCGATCGATTTCGGTCGGTTTTGGTTCCGACCGATATCGGTCGGTATTCGGTGGACGGATTTTGCCAGTTTTCTAGTATTGATAATTGGTGTTGCATTTATCTTAGGCATGTTGATATATTAAGTTTACATGCAAAATGGTTTATATAGGCGTTGTTAAATCATTGTTTCAAGATTCTTGTGAGTATTTTGAGTTCGGCTTCAAAGCAATAGATTGTACTTAAGTGGTTAATTTTGAAAAGGAAAAGAAACTGGTGGATATTTCAAGAGAATCTTTTAGGCCGCAGAGGAAAAATAAAAAATTAGAAGTTCGGATATTATGAGGGGAACGTACGATAAAGTTGTTTTCATATAACCTATAGTTAACAGGTTCAATTTATGGATTTAGCAGCCACTAATGTTTGCATTAGGGTAGGTTGTCTACATCACGTCCCTAAAGGTGCGACCCTTCTCCGGTCCCTGTGACAATGCATGATACTTTGTGCATCGGACTGCCTTTAAGCATACCTCAATCTTTTAAACTAAAATAGGATACTTTGTGCATCAGACTACCCTTAAGCGTGAATATTATAGTCATCAATTTATGTTGAACATTACTTCTTTTAATACCTCAATCTTTTAAACTAAAACAGGATACTTTGTGTATCGGACTGCCTTTAACTTTAAGTGTGGATATTATAGTCATCAATTTATGTTGAACGTAACTTCTTTTAATACCTCAATCTTTTAAACTAAAACAGGATACTTTGTGTATCGGACTGCCTTTAACTTTAAGTGTGGATATTATAGTCATCAATTTATGTTGAACGTAACTTCTTTTAATACCTCAATCTTTTAAACTAAAACATGACACTTTGTGCATTGAACTGCCCTTAAGTGTAGATATTATAGTCATCAATTCATGTTGAACATAACTTCTTTTAATACCTCAATCTTATAAACTAAAATAGGACTTAGTAAACTAATCCTCAAACTTTTAAAGTAAGAGGGGGAGCTTTTAGTCAAGTTTTTTTAAGTAAAAAAATAAACAAAGGGAAGCTCAAATGCGCAACTTGTCATCCCGTAAATTCAGAAGAGTGCGGAGACCCTTTAACTTTAAGTGTGGATATTATAGTCATCAATTTATGTTGAACGTAACTTCTTTTAATACCTCAATCTTATAAACTAAAATAGGACTTAGTAAACTAATCCTCAAGCTTTTAAAGTAAGAGGGGGAGCTTTTAGTCAAGTTTTTTTAAGTAAAAAAATAAACAAAGGGAAGCTCAAATGCGCAACTTGTCATCCCGTAAATTCAGAAGAGTGCGGAGACCCTTTAACTTTAAGTGTGGATATTATAGTCATCAATTTATGTTGAACGTAACTTCTTTTAATACCTCAATCTTTTAAACTAAAGCATGACACTTTGTTCATGGGATTGCCCTTAAGTGTAGATATTATAGTCATCAATTCATGTTGAACGTAACTTCTTTTAATACCTCAATCTTATAAACTAAAACAGAACTTAGTAAACTAATCCTCAAGCTTTTAAAGTAAGAGGGGGAGCTTTTAGTCAAGTTTTTTTAAAGTTAAAAAATAAACAAAGGGAAGCTCAAATGCGCATCTTGTCATCCTGTAAATTCAGAAGAGTGCGGAGACCCTAGTCACCACGTTAAGCACAAATATTCATCACAGCAAACCCAAGAAATGCACCAGCCGGGAATTGAACCCAGGTCTGTACCGTAGCAGGGTACTATTCTACTACTAGACTACCGGTGCTTATTGTATATATATCACTGATCATTTTATATTGAAAATTCATGGCCAAGGGCTGCTCCTTCAATCTCGCCAACTACTTAACCATGAAAATCATGAAAAATAGAAGTATAATAGAAGTTAGAGGTCATATAAGGACGAGTTCAAAATTCAACTACTGAGACGCCTTTTGGGTTAAAGTCCAAGGGCACAAAACCATGAGATCCAAAATCTTGAGGTGGCCGAAAATGGTTGAGCCATAGCAGACAATACCTTGGCAGTTTTGCATGAACCGTTCCAGAACCAAATCACTGGAATAATTTTTTAATACAGTAATTAGCTAATCATGTTTAATTCGTCATTTCCCTCAATAACCTTTTAAACTAATTAACATATACCAGCATTAGTGCCATATATAAAGTGTCACTTATATAGGAAATTAAGAGAGAGCGTAACATTCATGAACTAAACTCAAACAAGCATCTCCCAAACACTTAAAATGTATTGAGAAGATACGTATTTTATTCTTGAAGCCAAATGCAAATTTGGCTACAATTAACACAACAACAACAACAACAAACTTAGTGAAATCCCACTAGTGGGGTATGGGAATATGTAGCGTGTACGCAGACCTTACCCTTACCTTATGAGGGTAGAGAAGTTGTTTCCAATAAACCCTCGGCACAAGATTGGCTACAATTAACACATATCACACTTAACAACATAAATATTAATCCTTCAACTTGGCGATGCAACAAGTACAAGAACTGTTGTGTATGAGCCGTTACAGAACCAAATCACTAGAATAATTATTTAAAACAGTAATTAACTAATCATCTTTAATTCATCATTTCCCTCAATAACCTTTTAAACTAACATATACCAGCATTAGTGCCACATATAAAGTGTCACTTATATAGGAAATTAAGAGAGAGCGTAACATTCATGAACTAAACTCAAACAAGCATCTCCCAATACTTAAATGTATTGAGAAGATACGTATTTTATTCTTGAAGCCAAATGCAAATTTGGCTACAATTAACACATATTATTGCAAACATAATTAATCCTTCAATTTGGCAATGCAACAAGTACAAGAACCACATTGAGGGACACAAACTCTGCAATAGGATATGACATCAAGATTATGATCAGTTGTTTTCAGTTGATCAGTAGCAGACTGGGATAAGAGGATTCTGTGTGTTGGATTATCAATAATATTACGTGAGCTAGCACTTTGGTTGAAGCAAAGTGTAGATAAAACAATGAAAATGACAAAAATTGCTAATATGGTTCTTGCCATTGCACTAGTAGATACTATATAGGCTAGTATTGAATATGGCTATGAAGTGAAATACAACTCCTTGTTCCTCTTTTATATAGAGCTTATCATGTGATATGTAGCCATTTTATTACTTCCGCGGTTCCATTTTATGTGGCACAGTTTAATGTGCATGAGTATTTTCCGTTGAAAGGAATCTTGGCGTAACTGGTAAAGTTGTTGTTATGTGATCAGGATCATGGGTTTGAGTCGTGGGCACAACCTCTTGCAGAAATACAGGGTAAGGCTGCGTACAATTAGAGGCGGAGCTAGGGATTTAGCGAACCCACAACCCTTACCATTAAATCAAGACCCCTTTTGTTACTGGGTTCGGCAGTATATATTTATATAGATTTAGTAAATATTTCAATACAAATATAGGATTCCGAAAAAAGTCACTGGGTCCGCCCGAACCCGCACCCACTACTGTAGCTCCGTTCCTGCGTACAATAGACTCTTGTGGCCCGGCCCTTCCCTGGACCCCGCATATATCGGGAGTTTAGTGCACTGGGCTGCCGTTTAGTTTAATGTGCATGAGTTTATGATATAACGAGAGATTTTATTCCCTTTGTCCCATTTTATGTGATGTAGTTTGACTGGACATGAAGTTTAAGAAGGAAGAAAGACTTTAAAATTAGTGGTATAAAGTAAGTCATAGATATTTATGTAGTTAAATATAGAAGGGTATAATTTTTTCTGGTACAGATTAAAAAATAAAGTATATCACATAAAGTAGTATAAATGAAGTAGAATTTTTGATCTTATAAAAGCATATCATCAAAAGTAACATTGAAAGTTTAAAGTGAATTTGTTTCCAAATATAAAAATATATCATTCTTTTCTGAACGAATTAATAAAAAAATAATATCAAGTAAAATGGAACAGAGAAATACATGAATATTTAAAATACAATATTTGGGTGATGCTTATCGATCGACAAATACAGTTCTTGACCTATAAGCAACTTGGTTATAGTTGAAGACTTTTTAGGGTCCAGCCCCTTTATTTGAAAATAAATTGCCTACTTGTCTAAAATCATGCAATGTAATAGACGAATTTATTAGCTGACTTTGAATTTTGTGTTTACTGCTGATGTCATGAATGATGCACATCTCTGTGAGAAAAAGAAATAGTAGAATTTTGAATGCTTTTATATTGAAAATAAATTAAAGAGAACATTTATTTTAAATGTGATAGCCTCGAAAATTTTATTATGCCCGAGTGAAAAGTATATCTAATCTCAAAGATGGTTATGAATGAAATATCGGTCAGACGTTTCTTGTGATGATCCAAAAGGTTATCTTATATTTTAAAACTCAAATCTGAGCTCTTAAGCCTTACAAATGTTATTTTTACCCTCCTCGATTTATGTGCGCAGTCCGGGCAGGTTTCCGAAAAGCTTTTATATGTGGGCCCGGATCCATGCTTTGACGGTCCCGATAGGTCCGTAACGAATTATGGGACCTGGGCGTATGCCCGGAATTGAATTCGGAGGTCCCTAACTTGAGTTATGAATTTTGGATCAAAATTAAAAGTCTGAAAATTATTTATTTTTAAGAATTATTTGCCATTGTTAGTATCGGGTTCGTATTTTGATTCCGGAGCCCGGTACAGATTCATTATGATATTTAGGACTTGTCTATGAAATTCGGTGAGAAACGGAGTTTATTTGACGTGATTCGGACGTCCAGTTGAGAAGATATGTGTCACGACCCGAAATTTTCCACCGACGGGACCGTGATGGCGCCTAACATTTCACTTGCTAGGCAAGCCAACGTTAGAAAATTGTTAAACTAATTTCTTATTTCCATTCAGTAAATAACAATAATTAACTAAGATGAAATATAATAAGTGCGGAATATCATAAAACTGTATTAATTACTACCACCCGGATCTGGAGTCACAATTCACGAGCAGTCTAGAATTTGCTACAAGTAATAGTGAGAAAGAAATACAACTGTCTGAATAAAAAAACAGTAGAACAAAAAAGATAGATGGGGACTTCAAGGGGTCTGTGAACGCTCACAGATCTACCTTGAGTCTCCGGACAGCGAACCAATAGCACAATCTCGATCAACCCGAGCCGGTATCAAAATTTGCACAGAAAGTGCAGAGTTTAGTATCAATACAACCGACCCCATGCACTGGTAAGTGTCGAGCCTAACCTCGACAAAGTAGTGACGAGACTAAGGCACCTACAAATCAACCTGTACAATTTAATAGTGTATATGCAAATAACAGAAATGAAGAACTAAACAGGAAATGTCGGAAGGGGAACATACTGAGGGGAATACAAGATAAAGAACTACAACAGAATGATCACCGGAGCAGTCAATATACCATGAATCAGCATGAATAGTGAATACAGTAAGGAAAAATGCACGGCACCACCCTTCGTGCTTTTACTCTCAATCTCACCATAAAATTAATAGAAACGACACGGCATCACCCTTCGTGCATTAACTCTCATATCATAGCACGGCATCACTCTTCGTGCATTAACACTCACAATATAGCACGGCATCACCCTTCGTGCATTAACACTCACAATATAGCACGGCATCACCCTTCGTGCATTACCACTCACAATATGGCACAGCATCACCCTTCGTGCATTAACACTCTCCCTTACCATAATGCGATGCATAAATAACAACAGGGAGATAGAATAACAAGTACAAACCTTACTTCAACATTTGGTTCCATAATATCAATCTCAACTTTGAAATAAAAACTCAATTATCACCAGAAAAATTCGTAAACATGATAAGAACGATAAATTAAATAACACTAGTATAACACGTAGCAATTAGGTATAGGAATGAGACAATATAAGAAAAACAGAGAAACGTGGAAAACAGGTAAATTGGCGGCGCATAAGTACTTGTCACCTCACATATACGCCGCTCACATGAATTTCACTTAGCAAGTAATCTAAGGTTCTTAATTCCCTCAAGTCAGGGTTAGACACAACACTTACCTCGCTCCAAACCACTCGTATCTATCAAAAATAACTCAATAATATCAAATATCGCTAAAGGAGCCAATTATATTGCAAAAATTAAATTTCTCAAATTTTTCTCCAAAAAATCGACCCCGGGTCCGCTTGGTCAAAACCCGAGGTTCGGACAAAAGTTTATTTACCCATTCATCCTCGAGCCCGAATATATAATTGATTTTGGAATCCGACCTCAAATTTAGGTCTAAATCCCCAAACAAATCCCTAGTTTCTACCCTAACCCCTAATTCTACCATGAAAAGTCTAGATTTTAGGTTTAAAATTCAAGAAATGCAATGGGTAATTGAAAGAAAATGATTTAGAATCACTTGCCAACAATTTGGGGAAGGAATGGCTCTTGAAAAATCATCTCTCACCGTTTGGCTTTTGAGAAAAATGAGTTTTTGGCTAAAATCCTGTTTTTTGAATTCTGTTAAGTGCTGGCGACAGTGTTCATCGCGTTCGCGAGAGCACTGTCGCGTTCGCGAAGTGTATAGGCTGCCAAGCCTTTGCATTCGCGAGACAGTGCTCGCGTTCGCGTAGGCTACCCTTCCCTGGTTTTCGCGTTCGCGAGTCATTGTTCGCGTTCGCGATGAAGAAAACGTTGTCTGTCCCTCCCCAGTGCCTAACACTACGCGTTCGCGATGGGCTTGTCGCGTTCGCGAAGGGTAACGCCCCCATCGCTTCGCGTTCACGAAGAAGAAATCCTCAGTTGCCCAGTTTACTCTTCGCGTTCGCAAGAGTACCTTCGCGAACGTGAAGAAGGACATGCCAGAACACCTGCTGCAGCAAAATACCAGATTTTCAAAGTCCAAAACATCATGTGGCATATCTGAAACTCACCCGAGCCCTCAGAGCTCCAAACCAAACATGCACACAAGTCTAAAAAATCATACGAACTTGCTCGCGCGATCAAATTGCCAAAATAACATCTAGAACTACGAATTTAGCACCAAATCAAATGAAATTCTCAAGAACACTTTAAAATTTCTATTTTCTCAACCGAAGGTCCGAATCATGTCAAATCAACTCCGTTTCACACCAAATTTCTCAGACATGTCTTAAATATTATAATGAACTTGTACCGGGCTCCGAAACCAAGATACGGACACGGTACTAACAATGCCAAATATCAATCAATTCTTAAAAAAAATTAATTAATAGACTTTTAATTTTCATCAAAAATTCATAACTTGAGCTAGGGACCTCCGAATTCGATTCCGGGCATACGCCCAGGTCCCATAATTTGATACGGACCCATGGGGACCGTCAAAACATGGATCCGGGCCCGTTTACCAAAAATATTGACCGAAGTCAACTAAAATCAATTTTTAAGGTAAAAATTCTTATTTTCATTAGTTTTCAACATAAAAGCTTTTCGGAAACTTGCCCAGACTGCGCGCGCAAATCGAGGAGGATAAAAAATGAGATTTTTAAGGCTTAAGAGCGCAGATTCGAGTTCTAAAATATAAGATGACCTTTTGGGTCATCACAATCTTCACCTCTAAAATAACCGTTCGTCCTCAAACGAACATAGAAAAGTACCTGAGCCGGTGAAGAGGTGGGAATATCTACTCCGCATATCGGACTCGGACTCCCAAGTAGCTGCCTCAATAGGCTGACCCCTCCACTGCACTCGAACTGAAGGGTAACTCTTTGATCTTAACTGGCGAACTTGCCGGGCTAAAATTGTCATCGGCTCCTCCTCGTAAGTCAAATCCTTGTCCAACTGGATAGAGCTGAAATCTAGCACATGGAACGGATCGCCGTGATACTTTCGAAGCATGGACACATGGAATACCGGATGAACAGCTGCTAAACTAGGTGGCAACGCAAGCCTGTAAGCCACNTCACCTCTAAAATAACCGTTCGTCCTCAAACGAACATAGAAAAGTACCTGAGCCGGTGAAGAGGTGGGAATATCTACTCCGCATATCGGACTCGGACTCCCAAGTAGCTGCCTCAATAGGCTGACCTCTCCACTGCACTCGAACTGAAGGGTAACTCTTTGATCTTAACTGGCGAACTTGCCGGGCTAAAATTGTCATCGGCTCCTCCTCGTAAGTCAAATCCTTGTCCAACTGGATAGAGCTGAAATCTAGCACATGGAACGGATCGCCGTGATACTTTCGAAGCATGGACACATGGAATACCGGATGAACAGCTGCTAAAC